>VZSF01000512.1:264293-282226 GCA_013398295.1 Chionis minor
CACCTCAAGAAAACAGCAATTAAAAGATAAGATAATCCAGCACCTGGACTTGGAGCCCAGCCAATACAAAGAACCGGGTCGTTCAATGGGAGCTCACCGTTCAGCACACACACGTAGACAAGGTCAACTTTAAAGGAAGGAAGAAGCTGTGATGTTCAAGGGAAGGAGGCAGGCTGGAGGACAGGGGGGCAAGCTGTGCCAAGGAGCGCGGGTGAAGGTCAGGAGATCGCGACTGGCAAGCACTGCCTGCTGCAGCCCCTCCCCGCCACCACCCCTTCCCACTTGCCCTACAAGCAGAGACTCCCAGCTGAACCCCACACCCGCATCCTACCTGCCAATCTCCCTCTGTAGGTATGCACCCCATCCATTCATCGTCTCTGGCAATTCAAATATTCCCAGCCGCAGTGCTAAAAAAAGAGAAAAATCGGTAACATGTAAAATGTCCACAATCCATCCCACCCGGCGCTCTCACAGCAGAAGAGAATGATCACCCTCAGCACAATTTGGAAACTCTGCTCACGTTCGATTTTCCAGGAATGAGCCCTCTGGCAGAAAAGGGCATAAACAAGAAAATGTGTACAGGGATCATCCGGAAGTTTAAGGGCAAAACTGTGCTGAGGGAGAGCAACAGCCCTGTGTACCCAAAAGTCAACAACCAGATTCCAAGTATTCTGGAATATGAACTCAGTATTTCTTTGGTTAACAAAGTTTACAAACCTGAGTTGATGCCAGAGACAAAGGGAACATTCTCATTTTGCAATAAACCTCAGGGAGAGCAAAAGCTTTTCGAAGGGCTCACCCTCGAGCTGAAGCAAACTAGCCTGCCAGATTAGGAGCTGTATTTGCAAAATTTTATACGTAGCAGTTAGGGCCAAAGGGGAAACTATACTGTCAGAAGCTTGGTTTGGCCACCACAGTTATCACCTTAATCTATGAAAAAAGCAGTGCCAGGATCTTGACTGACCAAAAACCAAACAGGACATTGAGTGTTTGCTCTGACAAAGGACGGTGCTAGCAGCAGGGCACTAATGTCACCTTAATGCAGCAGTGGGACCTGTCCAGATCCACAACAAAACCTGCTATGCCCACTCCCAGCTTGGAAATAAAGATGGATTTTGTGTATTTTGCTACGGCGTTCTTCAGTCTGAAGCTTCTTCTAACATGCATTTATTTTGGGCAGCATTTAAGCAAAACACAAACAAGAAAAAAAACAACACCAAAAAAAGTGATTTCATCCAGGGATTTCCCATGACTCGAGACAGTTTTGTCACTGGTTTATTACAAGATTAAATGTCAGTGCCATATTCTACCACTGACCAATGTCAGTAACAAGTAATAGGCTGGACAACAGCTTTAAAAAAAAAAAAAGAAAAATTGGAAACGAAGAGGTGTTCAGGGTAAACCAAAAACCAAATGCGAGACAATGACAAAACGCCAGTGTGTCAAAGACAGCAAGAATCCTGTAGTGCATTAATGGGAACAGCACATGAGAGAGGAGTGATCAGTTGCCCCACGCCTGGGTGCTACTAAACACCCCTTTCCCTTTGGGCTGCTTCTCCTTTCCAAAGGTGTTGCCAAACCGAAGTGCGTGCAGAAGAGGGCAATGAAGAGAAGACGTTCAGAAAACCTGACCAGGGGGAGAAAGGTTTAGGGAGCGGCGTTTGGCTTACAAGAGAGACACGAGACATTTGCAGGAGCAGGAGGGAGGCAAGCGCAGAGCCTTGCAGCCCGGAGAGGCTGTCGCAGAGGAAGCAGCGGCCGGTGGCTTGCCGTGTCTGCCGTGCTATCACAAGCGCCGAATGCTGTGAAGAAGGTTTGTTTTTCGTGGGATTTTTTTTTTTTTTAAACTAGCTTTCCGGCTAGGTCATTAAGACAAGCAAAACAACCCTGCAGCGCTGCAGAGCCTTGGCAGACCCTGCGGAGCTCACTCAGTGGTGCTCTGGGGCTCTGCTGTCCCATCCACAGGAGGGTTGACATGTCCCCCATCCACGCTGCAAGCTCTTCACAGACAGGGAAGTGTGTCCACTCAGTGCCTACCACGGTTATTATCATCAGCAGCATTATGTCTACCTTAATCCTTACCCAAGATTATCATGGTGCACAACCAATACCTGGCATCAGTAAATAATCATTTAGTACAATTCTATCCGTTTCAAGGGATTTTAATATCTTCATGAACATCACAAAAACACTGTAAAAGAAAACTGACAGCAGTTAGCCTAACAACAAAAACCAGTTCAGTAACAGATCCTCTTGGTGTGATGAAAAAAATTCAGCTGGCTCCATACCTACTGATATATGCTTCTACGGGAGGACTGAAATTTTTATCTCTAGTCAATTTGTAGTGTTTTATGCATCACAAAAGTATTTTCATTTATTTGAATACACTTAAAAATATCTGAACTTACTATTTGAAATTACTTTTGTTTAGCTGTTTTCAACTCATTAAAATCATGCTTCAGACTGAAGAAGTGATTTTTATTCAAAATGTGTTTAGCCAGTCCAGCATTTCAGTTACATAGTCGCAGCTTCTTCTAAGAGATAAAACTAATAGTCTAATTCAACACAAAATTATTAACTGGCACGGTTTCTTGAAAACTTTGTTTTTCCAGAAAAATTATTACTTTATGTCATCCAGTCAGAGGCAAGCTTATAATTAAAAGCTTATGTATTTCATTGCACAGAAGAGACTAATAATCTTCATTCTAAATTAAATATTCAAGGATTCCTTCACTGTCATACCTCATCAGGCTATATTCAAAATTCTCTTAAAATCTCGTATTTCAGAAAAACATTTTCTTACAGTTATTTTAGCAAGACACAAAGAGGCAACTAACATCAGGGAGTGTCAGATTTCAGCAGGCATACGGCCAACAAAAAAATGTGTTAAAAGCATAAGTAATCAGCATGCAGTGCACCCACATGCAACTATATTTGTTTTGTTTGGCACTGTAAATTATCCCACCATTCCTGAATGCCGCCTGCAGTTCTCCAGGGCAGGTATCTTCATATTTGTTTAGCATAGTTGAGTGAATTGCAAACTATGGCTACTGTATTAGTAATGAATTATTGTCACCAGAGGCAAGAGTCTTTGCTCCCATTTATCACAGCAACTGGCACGTACCAGGGAAATTCTGTGCATACCATTAAGGAGCAGGCACTAAACCGAGGTGGCTGAATTAAAGTCTTAGGCTTGTCATAGTAGAGTCTTTACGAAGGAGGGTAATTCAGATATCTAGTAGAGATACTAAGTATTACGCATGTGAGTGTTCTTCAGAAACTTAACAAACTTAACAGTATCAGCCAGACCGACCAGCCACCATTAGCTCACGTCTCCCATCTGCTGCTGCAGCTAAATCCTGCCCAACTAAGATCTCTCTCTGATTGCAATACCCTGG
The DNA here is from genome assembly GCA_013398295.1 of Chionis minor. Classification (NCBI taxonomy): domain Eukaryota; kingdom Metazoa; phylum Chordata; class Aves; order Charadriiformes; family Chionidae; genus Chionis; species Chionis minor. The sequence goes on from VZSF01000512.1 coordinate 267,692, forward strand.
CTGAAGAGCTCTCGGATCCCTTGCCCCTGGCTACAGAAGCCTTTGGGTCACACGACGAACGTGGACCACCTTGCAGGTGACCGAGAGCAGACCCCAATGCCCCCCTTTGCCTGGGGCTCCAGCTGTTCCAAGGCTGCCTCCAGCCCCAGCCCTGCAACAAGCACCTCGGAGACGGGGCCATCAAAAGGCAGCTTTGTGCCTGGCCAAAACCAACCTAGCTGTGAGCTGCTGCCAAAAGGAGCTGATGAGCCCTTCCTGATGACAAGGCAGCCCACTGCCACAGGCTCCCAACCGCTCCGGCTACCAGGCAGCTGTGGGACAAGTTGCATCAGCCCAGCGGAAAACCTGCTTCCAGCCAGGGATGCAGCTCAGGCACCCTACACTACGGCATACCCCCAGGGCAGAGAAACGAGAGCCTCCCCAACTAATCAATCTTACATTGAGTACATTTGCCTTTAGTTTCCTGACACAGCCTTCTAATGTATTTCACATCTGAATCTATCCTAAGCAGCCTGTGTATTGACATGTGCTCCGCAAACCTGCATCGCTTTTAATGGTGGTGACTCTGAAGATTTCCCTTCCGACTCGGAACGGCAGCTCTTTTGGGAGATAATAGGCTTCTGATATTCCAGCACGTTGCCAGGGTAGTCAAGTTGTCAATTGACAGTCAAGAGAGGACAAAATCCCAAGGGAAAAGGGAATGACACCTGGGAAAATCTCATTTTTTTCACTGATGGAGTTTTTATTTACCACCAGCATAAGAAGAGTTACTGTAGCTCGCTGGAAGGGTATCTCAGCAGTCAGAACTGCAGATCTGCCTCTGTGTAAACAGAATCATAGAATGGTTAGAGTTGGAAGGGACCTAAAACATCATCTAGTTCCAACCTCCCTGCCAGAGGCAGGGGCACCTTCCACTAGACCAGGTTACTCAAAGCCCCACCCAGCCCGGCCTTGAACACTTCCAGGGATGAGGCATCTGCAACCTCTCTGGGCAACCTCTTCCAGTGTCTCACCAGCCCCACCATAAAGAATTTCTTCCTACTGTCTAATCTAAATCTACCCTTTTTCACTTTAAAACCATTACCCCTTGTCCTATTAATACACTCCCTGACAAAGAGTCCCTCTCCAATGTTCCTCTAGGTCCCTTTTAAGTACTGAAAGGGTGCTATAAGGTTTGTGTGTATACAATCTGGTATGCAAACATCACATTTTCCTTTGGTAAAACATACTGCAGAATATAGAATACCTGCAGGGAAAAATCACACACCTACATCCTCTGAAAATAACCAAATATGCTTGATGACTAATTTCCAGTTATGAAATGTAACAGTCTCATTCCTTCAGGACAAAATGCTTGCTGCTAATAACAGACTAAGCAAGTTACTCTTTCAGAAAGGAACAAGTTAATATACCCAAACATTTATTTCTCCCAATAGTTTTCCACCTCACATAATTATTCTTTTTGTTAGCCTAGCTGTGGAAGTATTTCAGCTGTGTGGGTAAAAAAAAAAAATCAAATATATTTTCTTGTCTACAAAACACACAAGAACATGCCAGAAAGTAATTAGGAATGACAAGCATATAATGAGATGTGAGCTGCAAATACGCAGTTTTTAGTATGGAAAATAAAACACTCTAACAACGGATATGGAATGCCTTTGCTCCAGCTCTTTTATGCACAGTTGGCATGACTAATTTGAAAAATAAGAAAACATGTGCCAATCTACTTTTCAGGCAGTGTTCAGACAACAGAGAAATTCAAACAGAGGAAAGAAGATCAGACTAACCACACCAGATGCCTACATTAACTTTGCAGAGGAATAATCGGCATATCAGAGGGCCTGCGGGTAAGTTTCCACAAAGAGTCTGGTTTGCACTTGGAGTCTGCCACATTTTTGCTAAAGAGTGAGCGTTTAGCCATTCTGGGATTGGTGAAGAGGTCATCATGTGTCAGAGAGCTGAGTTAAAAATTAAGAATACCTAAGAGGATACCTACTGGTGTCGTTTGGTTAAGTGTTTTCTGGATTTATGAAAGTAACTTTTAAATAAACTTGACATCACAATCTGAATTTTCTGAAAGTACGTTGAATTTGGAGCAAATGCCTAGGTTTCTAGTACAGTATGGAAAACTTGAGCATAAGCAGATTTGCTCGTGAGTGACAGGACACGCTTCCTGCCAACTTGACTAGAAACTCTGCCTTAAATCTTACCAGAAGCAGAGCTCCTCAGGCTCGACATGCTGATGAACAATGCAGGAAAAATTTATGATGGCAAAAAGTTATTCTTTTTCTCATGCAACTTGGCAGCAATAGGTTATCGAATACATATCTGTCCCAAATAATGCTGGCACTGTGTTTCAATTATTTAGCGAAGTAGCTGTGCAGAATATTACTATCCCATGCCTCACAAGACAGGCTTGCTGCCAAGTGGGTCACACAAGAATCAACAAACCAGCCTCCAGAAAGGATGCTAGGTTCCTCCCAGCAGCACCTACCATTGAAGCAATTACATATATTTAGTCGGTGTAGTGCTGGATTTTCCCTTCTTTATTAACAAAGTGCTCAAGGGGGGTCTGATCAGCAGATAACTTTAATGGCCCAACTTCAGCCCTGAACCTTTAATTCATGTAAACCTTTCAGCTGAGGCTACTGGCAAAGAGTGAGGCTACTGGCAAAGAGAACGGCTTGAAGAAAAGGCATAGTCGATTTGCAGATTCCCTGGACTCTTGGGTTGGATACATCACCTGTTAAATACAAGCCGCACCTGGCTTATTACTAATTCCAAGACTGCATGAAAATGAAGAGTACAATACATTCAAAACAACACCCAAACACTCAACCAAGTATTCCCCTGTTCTAAGAGGAGGAGAAAAAAAAAAAGCATTAAAATAACAGAACAGCTGTAGTGGTTCTGCTATGGTTTGGAAACCAGCGCCACAAGCGCAGGCTCTGAATGCTCACGTCTGGCTGAGGTCTTTCTGAGCTCACTGCAGAGCCTCCCTTGCAGTCATGGCTGGGGATATGGCACCGTTCCTAGCCACAAGCTGCCTACTGCTTCCAGAAGCTACTGCTTGGGAAACGTGTACCAAATCTCTCACTCCTATCCTACAATCTATGCTACAATCCCCTTTTCTCAACTACATTAAACTCCCAAATAGAAGATGCTGTATGCATTCCCAGAGGTAACAGGCTAGGTGAGAAACACATACCTCATAAATATCATTTCTACCTGCTTGCTTGTCATTCAAACTATAGGGCAGTCCCCAGACTATTAATAAATCCCTACAACTGGACTGATAATTGACTTTGAGTAATTTCAGAAAACTAATCCCCCCAGTGGTGGGTGCTCTCTCTCAGTCAGCATCAGCATCTGGCAACAAGTGATTCCACTGAGTAATCTTGGCAAAAGTTGGAGAGATTGTTTTGAATTTCCTTCACAACTACTCAATGCCCAACTGTATTAATAGCCGAAGATGAAACACTACTGTTGTGGGTCTTCTTGATCCCATGATAACTATTTATTGTGGTCGATGTGGCACTCCTATCTGTTTCAACATTTGCCTAAATTTATTACAACTAAATAACCGTGTTCTACACAGTGACTTGCTGGTAGTAGGGGGAAGAAGAGCAGCCAGCATTTAATGTCCGTGGACACATCTTTGAGGCAAACAACGGCCAGAAATACTAACACTATGTAAATACATCCAAAGTTTTTAACGCTATCTGCAGAAAATTCCCTACCTATAGCCCAGTAAGGTCCCGTGTCACTCCTCAGAAAGGAGTTACCAGGATGGTTTTGAAAGCACCATCCCTCACCTACACATGGGTCTGAGAAGAAAGTTGAGGAAATATGAGCAGTTCTGTTTGGTTTTACTGTTTTGAATGACAAAATAAGAGAATAAATGGCATTAGTCCTTTTCTGTGCTAACTGAAGTGCTCTGTTAAGATAAAGACAAAGGAATGAATGGCAAGAGCGGCAGGGATCAAAAGTCAAGGCTCAAAGCCAGAGCTTCAGATAAGCAACTACTTAAAATGTAGAACATCCAAAAGGTCTGTGTTGTTCACTTAGAAGTATGTAACCCCCATCCTTGATCTACTGTGTTAGAATTACCGCCTGCTCTTCATGTCTCACTCCCTTAATGCATCCCAGAAAGCTTATGCAAGGTAAAGAATCAATGCTAGTCTCTTCAATGTGCCTTTTGGAGCTTTTCTGTTGTTGCTTTGCAAATGTCTGAATTCCTCCAGTATTGTCTGTCTGACGATAGCACCTTGAAATGATTGCCAGCCAGCTGCACTACAAACTGCACCAGAAGAACAAAACGCAGATTAACATTCAGCTTACCCCAGAAGATGCCTTACTTCTGCCCAGTAATTGCCATGATGACTCTGATTGCTTGTTCAGGCTTCCTTCTATTCTCCATTAGCTGGTTTCCACCTCCACTGGTGCCACGCTTCCACCAGTTTCTGCAGCTCTGTTCTCTTCGGGACACTGAACATGTGGGCTTTATTACCTGCTGTTCCTCCTGCACCAGAGGAAACCGATCGCCAAGTTCACGTACATTAGCACGAACTCAGAGAGAGCTCAGTTCCCGCTCGGCAGCGGCCCAGGGCGAGGGGCCGGGGAGGAAGGGGGGATGGCTCTCAGGCAGCAGTGCTTGCAGGCTGCCGAACGGGCGATCGCAGCCTCAGCTGCCATCTCCTCCGGCCGAGCACAGCTCAGCACTTTCCCCGAGCTGGCTTCAGTCTTCCTTGCCTGGAAGGGCTCCACAAGCCACAGCTTGTGAACAACTGTGCTGCTTCTGACCGGGAATGGGAACAACATTTTTTAAGAACACCTATCTGTATTGTTAAGGTAGGGAGTAATCAGAGCATCTGGAAAACACCAATCTACTAGGATACCAAGCAACACCACAAACACGGGGTCTTGCTGGTGCCCACCAGAGCCACCCTGTTAAAGCACAATGACATGGCAAGAGATTAAGGGTGCTTACTTGTCCTGCAAAAGCAGCTTGTCAGTCCTTCCATGCTTTCCCTAAGCCACACAATTGAGAAAATCCTACCCAAAACTGAAAGACAACTGTCAGTCAGAAGAGCTGGAACAAAGGGAAGGAAGTGATTTTGCTAGGTCTATTAGCTCAACGAGGACTGTATACAATAAAGAAATACACAGTTCATCAATCTAGCTGCATTTTTCTTCTTTATGGATTGTTCTGCTAAAGATGTGCTGAAATCTGATCGTATGTCCAGTTAAGCTGCGGATCACCATTCCGGTATTCAGCTTTGTCAGTTATTTAATATGACTACTTAAAAACAGCCAGAAGAGAGTAAGGAAGCCTCCTACAGAAGCCTCTGCAAGTGTCTGCCACCTTCTCCCTCACGGCCACTATTGACACCGACACAGCACAGTTTAACAGTGTTCCTCCCTCCCCTCTCCATCTGTTACTCTGCACCCTCTCTGGCAGGCCAGCTCATAGTAACTTTTACACAGAATAAGAGTCAGTAACTCTCATGAATGTCACCGTAGTAGGTTACAGAGGCTTTCAACCCAAAGAGCCTATAAAAAAATGACAACACAAAGGAGGTTTATGTATACTGTAATATAAACATGAATTTCTGAAATGGTTTGTGCCCTGCTACAAAGTGTCTAAGGGTTCAAAATTAAATGATAAAAAAAAAATTACGTGCCTAAGCCTATTAAACTCTCGCTCTCACCTAAGCAAAGCTTTTGGCATGTGGCTCCAGGGGCAGAGAAGCCTGGCCACCCCCAATGGGGCAAACAAAAAGCCCCAAGAACAGACAGCTGTGTGACTTGCAGATCCAGAAGCCACAGCAGGTCGCTGCTTTGTAGTACTGCTCAATCTGAATGGGAACGAATGTACTTCTCGTGCCAGTTTTCAAGATACCTGGTCAGTGCACGTTTCTGAGATGTAGAAGGCAGGAGCGATGATTCTTCTTTTGCCCATGAGGGCCCACTTTTGCCTCACATGAACAAGATTACCAGCCACAGCCTCTTGTCAGATCAGGCTCCTTGGCAGGAACCTTTTCAAATCAGTTTAAAGAAATCCAGACAAAGAGATAACTAGTAAGAGATACCTCTTTTGTTTCAGCCCCAGCAACAAATGGTGCCAGTCATTTTTACTAACATCTTACTTTTTTTCCCCACACTTCAGCATTACTAAATAAAACAAAAACTGCAATATAAACAAACAGTATGTGTACCAGCTGCTCACATATAAAATGAGTTGGTGAAAGACATCAGTTGTTTGATGCAAAAATACCATCTTTCTGTTTTCTGTATTTTTTACAAGCTGTTACACTGACAGGCTTCTACAAAACACTTCAACCAATAAACCGTTTGGAAAGCATAGCAACGCAAGCCTCTGGCAAAATGAGTCCTACACTACCAGAACCATTTCTACTTCTGCCATAGCTCTACCCATAAAGTGGCATAAGCATTATAGTAATAGAAAGATACAATCTTTAAGAAAATCAGTATGAAAATATACTTCTGGGTGCAATTCAAGTTACATTTGAATTTTTAAATCCTCCTGAGGGTTTGGGGTTTTCTCCTGTGTTTTACTCCAGTCATCTCAAAGATCCTTAAACAAACAATTACACTTAGTCTTAAACTTGTCCTTTTGCTTACTAGTCACATTACGTTCAGTTTTCCCCTTAAGACCAAACAGTTCAGAGTCTGTAACTTCAGTCTTTCCAATATCATCCAACAGTTTCCCTAGGCTTTCGTGTCCTGGTTCTTTCTACTTACACATATTCCATTTTATTTCAGAAGTTATCCAGTGTCTGTATTCAGCCCTGGCTCTTGATCTCTCACACCATAAAACCTCCTCTCCTTTTCTGCATGATTTAGCAAACTGAAACACCTGTAGAACGTGTTCTCCCACTGGGGAAAACGTCTTCGCCCTTCTACTCTGAGATCTCCTGTGGTTAATCAGGCTCTCAGGCTCCTTAGGCTTGAAATAACATTCAAACAATAGGGCAAAATGTCTTAAAAATTAATTATATCTGAAATTTATACCTCGACACACAAAACTATGATTCTGCATGACTTCATATGACTATGACCACAGAAGTTCCTGTATGAAGATTTATGTTATATTGTTCAATGGCAATGCGAACAATTAGTCAGGAGGAGTCTCTCTTCCTAAATCCTACGTTCTTTACGATGGATGGACTTTTTATTCCCACTGGATCCATAAAGCTGCCTTAGGCTCTTGCAGAGAGAGTCCTCCGCCTGCAGTAGCAGAATAGGAAAGGAAAAGGGGCCTGCAAAGATTTTTCACAATACTTTTGGTTACTTCAACAAAACATTAACTTTTCTATAACTGGAAAAAAGCCATAGAACAGGCTACAACAAATGCATGCGTGCAAGCGCAAACAGCATTACTTTTTCCATCACAGCATCAAGTGCATTCATCTATGCCACAATCTGGATCAAAGATACAACGGCGCAGTGTATTGCTTATTTATCTTTTATGTTGGATACAGGTTCTACACACTTATACACGATGAGCCTGAAAAATCAACGATGTATAAAGCATCTTCATGCAAGTATTCTTGCTCTCCTCCTTTCTCCAATGCAAGTTAGGCAGGACCCTCACGCTACTTAAACAGGTGAATGTGGTCCTTCTTTAATGTCTCTGCAGCTATCCCTGTGGTCAACCAAAGCCTCAAGAATGATCAAGCAGCAGCCACTGTAGTTAACACACTTGTGTGTGCCTTCTGGTGGGCAAATGACATGCCACTGAAAAAAGTGCGTTTGGACCCGGTACAATCAGAGAAATTAATTCTCTCAAAGCTACCTATTATTTGAAGGAAATTAGCTATTCGAGCAAAACACTTAACTAAGAACTGTCAGCAATGAGGCACAGGCTGCTTTACAACAGTGACTGCTTTTTCTGAAATGGTTTCTGAACTGATATGGCTACCCTTATTAAAGGCACCTTAGTGCCGGGAGATACCAGAGCTCATCACACAGTTCCACAAAAATAGCCTTCCCCACGGGGAGGTGGAGGGGCCATTTCTGTGGGCCCCGGGCGCAGTCCCTCCGTGCCGTACACGCTGTCCTGCCCGGCAGATCTGGCCGGCGTACAGAGGCCAGCAGTGACCCTATCACGTAACAAGCATCTCTCCTGCGCAGTGTTTGTTACCACCACCCAGCACGTGCACACCCAGGGACTCGCGCCTGCTCTCCAAAGGTCAGAAATCGCGGCTGAAGAGCATTAAAGTGCTGTCTCACTCCCTGTCTCTGAGCCTCCTGCAGTAACTTCACAGCCACAAGGAAGAACAGTCCATCCACGTGTCCTGCACCAGCAGGCTGGCACTGTTTGGAAGAAGCACTAGTCAAGCCTGAAAAGTTTTAGCAGTTACACGTGTGGATGAGACAAAAAACTGCAAGTGGATTAAAGAAAAAAAAGAACGCGATTTCCCACTGCACGCTGCAAATCATCCCTTCCGGTGGCTCAACTCGGCATGGCAAGCCTGGTCCTAGTACATGTCCTACAAAAGCCGGGACTCAACCCGGAAGACCAAGGCCCCAGCGTAAGGAGAGCTCACTGGGCTTGATCTACACACGCTGCCAAGTACAGATGGGCTCATGGAGCCTGACCACCCTGTGTTCTGCCCTGTTTACTTAACATCTGACTTAGTCCGTAGAGTTGCTCTGTGCCTAAATTCAAACTGTCACAGTCATTACAAAAGCGATGGTCTTCTTGGGGGTTTCTTTGTAAGCAGAATTTCCATAGTGTTCCTCAGACATACCTTACTTGGCTAAGCCATAAAAAGTAATCCAAGCCAAACATACAGCAGCTCATTGCCTCCAATAGCTTTTCTCCTCTCCATCCTCATCCCAGACTTTCCTTACTCTAGGCAGAATAGACAAAACATGGTCCCGAATGTAATCACAATCAGTCCTCTTCAACTCACACGAAGCAAGGGACAAGAACAACTACCTAGAAGGCATTCTGCTTTCTTTTCACTCGTGTTTTACAGCGTCGCGTAAGGCCACTAGTCAAAACATCAAACAGTTCAAGGTTTTTTGGATGAAAACAGTACACAAGGCATCGCTCAAAATAATTATAAAGTAGGTTCACAACATGGTTCTCGAGCAAACACAACCTAATAAGCAATTGATACCAAATTAAAAAAATACTTGCAGTCATGCAACAAAGGAGAGGCCACTGCACAAATTCATTCTCAAGGTAACACTGACAAATTCCTATGCATCTGTGAAAAAGGCAAAAAAAAAAGCACAAAATATAGCAGAAATCAGGCTGAACATTTGAGGGCAGCTGGGAATAAGGCACGCAGTTCGTGAAACGAAGCAAAAACTGACAAGCATGCTCATTTAGCTGAGACAGCTGAAATAGAAATTTTTGGTTCTTTCAGTCTTTCTCCTGGCCTACAGGCTCTCTTTCATGGCCAGACTATTGCTACCCAATCCCTAAACTCCAGCAAGCACAAAAGGAGTTGTTCAACTGTATCAATAAGGTTACAGAGGTGAACCACGTACAGACTAAAACCCAAAGCTGTTGCATCCCGGTCAGGCACACTGACATCTATTAACAGAACTAACACAAGCACAGTTTCTACCTACAGGGTACCATCAATGCATCCTAGACATCTACTGGAATATGGAGCCAGCCCACTGGGATTTCAACAAACCCAGCATTTTATAGGTGTTGCAGATTATAAGGCTAGAAACAGCCACTGGGTGTTCCTACCCAGAGAACGACAGGCAAAAATACTTCTGTTCTCCCCAGATTCTAGGCTGGCCAGATCTGAACCAGCACCACGGCAAAAGCTGGAGTACAGAGTGCCTTTATCGGGCTGCCCGGGACCGCAACGCCACGACAGCCTGGGGTGCACGTCAATAGCCAGTCAGCACAGTGCTGGAACAGCTCCTGGTAACAGGTCAAGATTTGCTTTTTCTCCTACTGAAGGGCCAAGTTTTACAAATCTCATTTTCTCCGGAGACAGTGAAACTTCAAACTCAATTTAAGCGCTGAAACGATGCAATGTGACGGTTGTTATTAATAACTTAACTTTTTCCAACTATCCCTAGAGCTGTTGCGTGTTAGCTGCTGACAAACCTGTATTGCACCAAATTACTCCGTGGAGCATCTGAAATACTACTTTATGTTTGGACTGACTACTTACAAACTGAGCCTGAAGACTGTAGGGGATTTATGACAGTATTTAAACAGCTTTTAGATTTCTGAATGTTAATCATCTCCATCCCTGTCATTGTCCAATGTTTAAATGGTACTCAAATGCAGATGATTATTCATATTTATTTCTTCAAATACCATCTTTGTTCTAGGATTATGAGCAGTAAGCTTATTAAGTGTTCAGAGATAGAAATCTTCTGTCTTAATGAGTGTAAAGCCAGTGAAGCATCTTCTCTTTGCACACTCTGAGCTCAGTTTCCCACATTACGCACCCACCCCAGGTAGTCACCAGCGCTCGATGCACAGCCCTAGCAGGTCTAGCGCTGTAAGACCCTAACGCTGTGTCTCTCTAAATGTCTACAGAAAAGCAAAGACGGGAAACCATAGCTCCTTCCACACCGGGAAAATGGGTGCTCTGTTTCCTCTCTGAATGCATAGAGGTTAAAATTCTCTGCTAAATTTACCAGAGCTCCATATCCGCCCACCAGCATTCCCCACGCAGGCTTCGTTGGCTCCACCACATCTCCAGTACCCTCCACGCAGCCCTGTATGACCTTCCCCCCTGTGACCACCATCCCACATGGTGGATCCCTTCCACAAAATGTAACCACCAGTTTGGACACGTAACAGCACAAAAGGCTATGTTGCAGACTGTATCACTACAAAAAGGAGTATCTTAATAACTCAAAGTTATAAAACTGCGCGTGATTTAGAAGACATGGATGTCGGCATGGCAGTCAGTGGATTTTTTGGAAAGTCAACTAACATAAATGGGATTAGCATGATAAGTACGAAGAGTATGACAGATGGAGTTTTAGAGCTCATAAATGCTTCATTATTGCTATAATCCTTCAGCTGCTGACTACATGGGTAACAAATGAAGTGGGACAACCTTACACCTGAAAGGTTACTGTGAACCGAGTGCCTGTGCACATGCATCCACACATTTAATACACATATCTCATGCACCAGTGAGACTACCACTGCCTGAAGCAGAAGCCTGGACAAGGGTATTTCTCCAGAATTAGTCCTTCAGTAAAAATGGTCCTTTATATCCACAAAACATGGTACCTCTGAAATGCTCAGCAAACAGTAAGGAATGTTACTTTTTTTTTTTACATATGACGGTAAGTCTCATCCTGTTACAAACCACCCTTCTACTGTGAAGAGTTTCTGAAATTTATATTAATGTATTAACAAAAAAATAACATTTCGGTGATGACTTTCTTTTCAATAGAACACCTGCTTTCTAAAGGTCAATAAAATACCACACTTAAATGTATTTTCATTCCATAACCTGCAGTAAACATGGTATGGACAACACCTATCTCTGTCAGGAAACAGCCTTTACAATTTTCTGGGAAAAATTGTTTCTTATGCATTGAGAACCAGCTCTTTGGTAAGAGGATGCTTGTTACATCTCTCACAAGTTAAGCTGATGTGTAAATAAACACCCACCTCATACAAAGAGCTTAAATTGGGATTCATATACAATAAAGATTTCCCATGTGAAAAACAATTTGAGCACAAAGTGTTCCTTCAAGTCCTGACATAAATCTGTTCCTGCCAAGCTAGTATCTTGTTGCGTCAGCCTTCTGCCTTCCCCATGACTGTAGTGGCAGCCTCGACACCTCTCTGCCGGCTTTCCTCACACTGCCCTCTTCCCAGAATTACCACCCCAGCTCTGCTGGGCCAAAGATTTGTCTTTCCATCAGATTAATACTTGGTGAAAAAATAAGGAAGATCATTTTCATTAAAAGGAACTTGACCCTCTAGGGAACCCATCATTTAGGGACTCCCACATGTACTGAGCAGACTCATTATTGCACTGCTGGTATCCTTGCCCTTCTTTTCCCCACCAACTATATGCCCTCTCCTTGTTATTCCTGTAATTTTTATTTATTTGCAAGGGTTTGAAAACATTTTGACACCTACCTGAAGCTTGTAAGAGCTTCAACTGGGCTGAACACAAGTGCTGTTGTGTCTGATAAAATATTTTTTTTTTAAATCAGACCAAAAAGATAAAAATCAAAGCATATCTGCCTATGTTGTTTTCTCAACGACAAATATTCATAGCTTCTGTTTTGTCCGTGGAAATCTGGTATTTCAAATAAGATACACAATGTTATATTTATTCAGCTCAGTATTCTGATTAGCAGGGCAAGATAAATACAAGCTTTGATAAAAAAACCTATTTTTGCAGCAAAAGGCGGCTTCATTTAATAGGAGCAAGGCCTACCTCTAGTTTAGATACACATTAACAGAAACATACATACAGTAAAGGGAAAGAGACCCTGTGGGTGAAAGTTATACCCTAAAAGGACCAATATATATATATTATACTTCTGCAGCACCCAGATCATGGAAAAGAAAGGCAAAACCCCAGAAACAGGGGAATTGCCATCAAAGATTATTTGAGTTTTCCCTACTGGAAACGGGCACAAGAGGTCACATACAGTAGCACATGCCACTTCAGTTGGTAAAAAACTGCAGAATTGAGCTCTGTGCATCTCCCCAACACACCCAGCGTGGCACAGACATTCAAGCACCCTCTGGGAGCAGTGCTGCCGCAGTGCATGGAGCTACAGAAAATAACACCTCTGCAGAAGTGGCTGTAGAAGCCCCAAGTTTATACATTTGCATGGTGCTGCACTGTGCTGTGCAAATGCATCAACACCAGGAGACGGCGAGACAGCCCATGGTAATGAAAACAATGCTTCACCATACTTAAGAGAATTTGCCTCCAAAATATTCGGGGGGTATCTATGACTTCTCTGTACACTAAAGTAAGTTTCACCAGTTATTTTCATATATTTAACAGAAGTACCACTACCATTTACTGGCAATTTTAGAATTAATCCTCAGAAGCTTTGCAAGCTGTCTTGTTTGTCAATCCTTTATAATTATTAAGACATGCTAATGTCCTGAATTAACACAGCAAGTAGCAATTCTAGTAATGCCAGACTGAGATATAGTGGAGATGAAAGACACCACATTCCTACTTAAATATTTCAAGCTGTCCGAGTAACTTTCAGTAACACTTATATTTATCACTTAGAGCCACAAAACATCTCAATTGCAATCTACTCTAATCTCAATATTTAAAATAGCATCTTTTAAATAAATGCAGGTATTTAAATAAATCTTACCACATCTCCTTATAGTGATTCTACTCCTGACTACATTTTCATCACTAATGTTAGCAACCAAGTCTATGCTATAACTAAAAGTCTTTCAGATTTAAGTTAAGTACCTCTTTACCAGTTAAATAACTTTATTTTTTCCTATCGGTAAACATTTGCTTAAAGCATTTACAAAATGGGATACAACTCAAGCGGTATGCTATGTGTTTTTTTATTGCTTCATTCTTATTTCTGATTTAACCACAAACAGAATGATGACCAGGTGCGGACCTTCTGTAGTTGCCACACCAGGAGGAAAGTGAAGCTGTGGCTGAATACAGCGAGTTAATAATACACTAGATTATAAACGAGATATACACTACTGAAAACACGAGTAACTAATGCACATCCACACACTTCATCTCTAGAATTAGCCCTGAGAATCTGCAACAAATACTGCTGAAGATACTGCTGTGAAAAAGCACCAGTTATTCCTCTGCAATAACACCCGGTTTCGTACAATTCTGCTCAGAGTATGTGCAGTATTTGTTTTTTAAAATATTCTCTTCAGGTTTTTTTTCCCATGCAATACTTAGAGCAGGCCACACACCAAGAAATGCAACCAACATAGACATGGCATGAAAAGGAAAAAAAAAAAAANAAAAAAAAAAAAAAAAAAAAAGGAAAAAAAAGCAAAAAAGGAAAAGAAAGAAAGAAAAAAAAAAAGAAGGGTGGATGGGTGAGAATTTTATAATCTGGAATTAACCACAGGGAAGAGACACTCCGGTCAGGTCCGCCGCCGCAGAGGGAGGACCAAGGCGCGGGCGGCCCGTCTGCCGTTCTCGCTCTGATTTTTAAATCCGCGTCCGCGCAAAGAAGGAGGTTTCTCCGAAGAACACCGTTTTCTCGGGACCCCCAAGGCCACCTTCGCTCCCCACCCGCCCCGCGCCGTCCCCTCCTTCATCACCCCCAGCGCGCGGGATCGCGACACTTGTCGCCCCCGCCGACTACCCGCGGGTCACGGTCACGGCCAGGGCCCCGCCGCCGGCGCTGCGGGGCGAGGGACCGGCCCCAGGCGGACGGCGGGGGGAGGCGCGGAGCCGCCGCCCGGTACTCACCCACTCGCTCACAAACTTCCCCCAAGTTTGGGCGGCGGCGGCGGCAGCGGGCGCGGCCCCCCCCAGCCCCGGCGGGCGCCGGCACCATGGGAGCGCCTCAGCGAGCGGC
>VZSF01000512.1:282473-428953 GCA_013398295.1 Chionis minor
GGGCGGGGCGGGGGCGGGTCGGCGCGTCCCCGGGAGCGCGGCGGCTGCCCCGCCGCCCCTCGGCCCCGGCCGGTGCCTGTCACTTTCGCTGCGCCGCGGGGCTCCGTCTAGGGGAAGGCGGCGGCTACTGCAGTGCGTCTCCCCGCCGGGGGGAGGGGGTGCGTGGGGGGAGAACGGTGCCGGCCGGCCGGCCGACCGACCGTCCGTCCGTCCGTCCCCCCGCCCCCGCCTCCTTCCGGGGCGCCGCGGGGCTGCACGGGGGGCTCGTCCCGCTCCCCCGGGGGCGGCCCCGCGGCCATCGCTTGGTGGGGGGCGCCGGTAAAAGGGCAGGGCTGGCGCTGCCAGGTTCGCTTCCAGGAAGGCGGTGAATGGGGTTTTTAGGTAGAAATGGGGGGTCAGCGTGGCAGGCACGTGGCTGCCGGGTAGCGACGGGGTGGTTTCGGGCAGCTGAAGGAGCAGGGACAGACACCTTCCTCGGCCAGGTGTGTGGGGCAGCACGGCCAGGGCTGTGGGATGGGAGCGTGGACCTGCGCAGCAGTGGAAGGGAGAAGGACTGCTTGGACTGTCCGTACAATAATAAGGGTTTCTCTTTTGAGGAAGACCTTGGGGAAGAAAGCTGTCCGAGTGAGCGTAGTGCCATCAGTTTATTTTATTTAGGTATCACTTACGTGGACAAAGGGCCAGAGACAGACAGACGCACATGTGTAAAGGTGACTTCGGTGGTGACATACTGGTCTTTAAGGCCCTTGCAGCAGCACCACCCCCATGCTGGCTCAGCATCTGGCTCGCTCATAAAATGGTGGTGGGACAAGAGCCACACAAGCCGGTGTTGCAAGAGTTTCACAATTGCTTGGTAAGCCATGATGCTAAGTCCCCTCTGAAAGTAACCCAGAATAGAAGAGAGTTGCAGCTCACCCGAGTTCACTGCTGTGGTTCCATGGACACGAATGCCGGGTGCCACCACATGGAAGTCGTTGGGTTACCGCGGCCAGGGACGGCGCAGCTCCCTGGCACCTTTCGCTGCTGGCGTTGCTGCTGCCCCTCCCTTGTTCGTGCACCAGGAGCTGCGTGACTGGGGGCTGCGTGGCTCCAAGGAGCTGGTGTGCCTCGAAGACCGACCTGCAAACAGCAAGCGACGGGTCCTCAGCCAGGCTGTCATGCCAGGCTGTCTCTCTGCCCACTCCCATGAGTGCCAGACCAAACCGGGCACGGGGTGGGGATAAAAACATGTAGCTGGGGTAAGATGAGAGATGTGACCTCATCCATCTCCGATTGGCTTAAGGCATTTGAAATCTGACATGTCCACAGCTATCTGCCAGGAGTGTCACTGAGGTTTTAAACTAAGGGCACACAGATACATCTTTCTTATTCCCACACCGGAACCATCTCTTGTCTTTCCCTTACTTAAAAAAATCATGGAAACAGAACTGTACGTTCTTTTGACAGTGTCAGGCAATACCATAGCCTTTCCATTAATATACATGCAAAGGACATGAAGTTTCAGTTCTTACCACGGGTTAGGGGATTCATACCCACATCTCCGGGACATGCCTGTGCTGCCAAACTAGTGGTTGTACCTCAGGCCTTTCATTCTTACCTCCTGCTACTGATGATACGGCAGAGCATGATTAGTAACCTGTTGATTTAGAAATTGCAACCACAGACCTGATCCTGACTCCGCAGACCTGATCCTGACTCTGTAGTTGTGTGGTTGGAGCACTCTGTTGGGAGAGGAAGACTTGTACTCCACCTCTGGAGTTGTTTATAGAGTTTGTTTAACACGACATTCCTGTAACGTAATATGATCTGAGATTATTACAAACTATTTTGTATTGTCCAAGTAGCAGCAGCGTTGAACATCTAAAATACCACGTAAACTAGATAATAGTGATCCCTCATTATATGTGCGAATAAGCATAGATAATAATAAAACAGTAGATTTATTATATGTTTACATTTATACCTCCCTGGACTTTCTTTATATTAGGTCATGTTTTTTGCTTCTTCACATGGCAGGTGGTTTAGTTTCACAGGGATTAATGTCAATTGCAGTTCACTGGCAACAAGACCAGCTTTAGGCAAAAGCAGACAAAGTAATTTTCAATCAGAAAGCTGTGGGTTGTGTTTCCGCACTGTCCACAGCTAGTCCTGAAGCTTCAAAAGCACCAAGGTCCTAAGGGTGTGTGTTATGTGTCTGTCGGACAAATATTTTGACTTTTCCTCATTGCTCCAATACAAGTACATAGCATAATACATGGTCAGTGATCTCTTGGCTTTTCATAATCTTACTAAGAAAAAAGAAGAAGAAAAGGCTGTCTTTCTTTTAATAACTAGTATGCTTGGTTTCATTAGAGGATTTGAGAGGGGATGTTATAATATACTTAGGCTGTGCTGCTAGTCTGTGGTAATATTTTAATTATCAACAGAAATCTTCGTGATATTTGAGTTTGGTGTCTTATGAAGCATGAACCAAATTTAGCTCAGCAACGATATAGGAATTGATTGTATTGTTTACACATCTGTTAGATACGTACTTTACTTTTTAATTTCTGCTGTATTCTCACTTTTCCAGATTCCCTCCAATCCCCTTACAAAGCCTGGAAAAGCAAGTCTGGACTGAATACAGTAAAGATACCTGAATTCTGACCATTTGTTGAGATGTAATATCCAATAATACCAATGCTAGCTAGTGTAAATACTTTTCTCTGGACACGCAGTTACCACCTCAGACTGTTTCAAATAGCTAATGGAAAGTCATAGAATCATAGAATGGTTAAAGTTGGAAGGGACCTTAAAGACCACCTAGTTCCAACCCCCCTGCCATGGGCAGGGTCACCTCCCACTAGACCAGGCTGCTCAAAGCCCCATCCAACCTGGTCTTGAACACTTCCAGGGATGGGGCATCCACAGCTTCCCTGGGCAACCTGGTCTGGTGCCTCATCACCGTCATAGTGAAAAATGTCTTCCTAATATCTATTCCAAATCCCCCCTCTTCCAGCTTGAAGGCATTACCCCTTGTCCTATCGCTACATGCCCTTGTAAAAAGTCCCTCCCCAACTTTCTTGTAGGCCCCCTTCAGATACTGGAAGGTGCTAGGAAGTCTCCCTGGAGCCTTCTCTTCTCCAGGCTGAACGACCCCAACTCTGTCAGCTTGTCCTCATAGGACATGAGCTCCAGCCGCCTGATCATCTTCATGTCCCGCCTCTGGACCTGCTCCAAAAGGTCCATGTCCTTCTTATGCTGGGCGGCCCAGAGCTGGATGCAGCACTCCAGGTGGGGTCTCACAAGAGTAGAGTAGAGGGGCAGAATCACCTCCCTCAACTTGCCGGCCACGCTGCTTTCGATGCAGCCCAGGGTGCAGTTGGCCTTCTTGGCTGCAAGTGCACATTGACGGCTCGTGTTGAGCTTCTCTTCCACCAACACCCCCAAGTCCCTCTCCTCAGGACTGCTCTCAATCCATTCTCTGCCCAGCTCTATTTGTGCTTGGGATTGCCCGAACCCATGTGCAGGACTTTGTACTTGACCTTGTTGAACTTCATGAGGTTGGCACAGGCCCACCTCTCAAGCCTGCCCAGGTCCCTCTGGATGGCATCCGTCCCCTCCAGCATGTCAACCACTCCACATGGCTTGGTGTTGTTGGCAAACTTGTTGAGGGTATACTCGCACCCACTGTCCATGTTGCCAACAAAGATGTTAAATAGTACTGGTCCTCTTCTTTCTGAGTGTGATGCTGTGGAACCAGGTGCAGAAGATGAAATGATCGCTGAATATGGTTTTGCTCTCTATTTATGTTAGTGTATAACACAGTGTTTATCAACAGGATGTCAAATAGGATTCCAACAGGTCAGTTCATAATAGTTTTTCACCTGGAAGAGGTTCCTTCACTTTAAAGTGGCTACAGCTAGTGCACATTGTATTACAATTGGCAGTAATTTCTGCAAGACTAGCTGTAGATGCCTAGTGTAAGCACTGGCTTAAGTCAGTGCTTGTACAGCATAAAGGTAGCTATATTGGTAAAATCTGCCATAGGTGGCATTACACCAGTCAAACTCTGGTTGCTTGGTTTAGCAGGCAGTTTCCTATAGTCAGCAAATTCTATGTTAAGATCTAGATTTAAATAATGGGGTCCACATGCAGGGTCCATGCTAGAGAAGAAGATTCTCTTCGGCTAGTAAAGTTTATACTGGAAGGAAATAAAGTGTCTTTTTTGTTGCTGGGCATTTTGCCAATACAATATTGCAAAACGCACTCTTAATTGATATTGCTTTACCTGCTGAGCTTTTAGATAGGCCTGAGACTCCGAGGTCTAGTCTGAATAGTTTGAAATTCCATACTGTTTGCAGTTTAAGTGAACATGAATGTGTTCCTCTTGAGTGGGGAACTACTTATATTACATCACAAAACCAGTTTTTATTTTTCAAAACTGCTTGAAAAACTGCAGGAGACAGATTAAATCAAGACATCATTCGTATTCCACATTCTTATCTGCAGCTTAAATCTATGTTTTTATCTATTTTCTTTGCTTTTTGTTTAACACAGTCATAGACAGCAGAAAAATTCAGCTTGGAGGGGACCTCAGGAGCTCCCTAGTCCAACCTCCTGCTCAACGCAGTGTCAGTGAATGGGTCAAATCTTGCTGCTCAGGGCTTTGCCCAGCTGGGTTTCAAAAAGTTCCAGGGATGGGAACTGCAGAACATCTTGGTCAACCTGCTCTACTGCTGTCATGGGGAAAAAGGTTTCCTTCCTTCTCTGGTCTGAACTTCTCATTTCAACGTCTGCTTGTTGTCCCTCCTCCTGCCACCATGAACTGCTGTGGAGAGCCTGGCTCTGTCTTCTCAATGACCTACTTGTAACAAAGGGGAAGCTGCTCTAACGTGCCCCCAAAGCCTTCCCTTCTCCAGGCTGAAGCAGCCACACCTCTCAGCATCCCCTTGCAGGGCTGATGCTCCAGCCCCTGAGTATGCCGGTGGCCTCCGCTGCACTCACTGCAATTTGGCAATGTCTGACTTGTAGCGAGGGGGAAAACAATGCGGTATGGAAGATGGCATCTCATCACCGCCAAGTGAAAGGGGATAATCACGCCTGTTGATCTCCTGGCTGTGCTTGTGTTCACACAGCCCATGACGTTGTTGGCCTTCACTGCTGCTGGGGCACCCAGCAGCTTGCTGTCTACCAAGTCCATGAGCTCCTTTTCAGCAGGACTGCTCCCCACACAGTCCTCAGCTTGTATCACTTCATGGGGTTCTTTCTTCACAGGGCAGGATTTTGCATATTTCCTGGCAGAATTTCACCTGTTTCCCATCAGCCCATTGCTCCAGCCTGCCTAGGTCCTGCTGGAAGACAGCCCTACAGCCCTGCCCTTGGGTGTATTGACTGGTCCCTCCAGTGTGGCGTTTATCTGTAGACTTGATGAGAATGCATGTTACCTCCTCCAGGTCATTGATACAGATGTTAAAAAGGACAGGTACAAGTACTGGCACGGGGACTATAAATCCGTATTGTTTTAGTAATACAACATCTTTTCCAAACTAATCTCCACTGACGTTATTCAGATGGTAATGAAAAAAGGGGGGAAGTAGCAGGAACATGTTGGACTTTTAGAAATAAGGCAGAGAACGATTCAGATGAATGTGTGCTTCCTCCTTTATGCCATGACTTTAGAAAACTTAAGGGAAAAAAGGGTCCAGTAGCGCTGTGTGAAAATTTTTAAAGTGATCACCTTTTTAGGGAATAAATCAATCTTTTACACACATACTGTGTTTTCCATCAAAATCCCTGTTTATGGGATAGGAGCAAGTCAAAATTCTGTGCAGTGGGTCAGTTAATGCCTCCTCTTTCCTCACTTCACCTTCTTGATGTTCTCTATTCATCTAAGAAAGAAGAATAGCTGAAAGAAGAGCAGCACTCTTAATCTAAATTTCCACCATAAATTGAATTGCAGAAAAAAAGTACCATTTAGGTTATTTTGTTACAGCACACGATTCCTTGCCACAAGAAGAAACCACACTAATAAAATGCATATTCCAACCATGGTCAGACTTGTACCAAGAGCTGGGAATGCACATTGCTTGCTGTATGCAAAAATAAAAACAATGTTTAATAGCGGCTCTGCTCTCAGCCTCTGAATATGTGGAAAATTTTAGGTTGTGGGTTGTCTGGGTTACTTCCTTTAAAGCTACAGAGCAAAGCTCCCCTGAATACTTATATGAAAGCAGAATAATTACCTAACCAACAAATATCTGCGGAAACAGAGATTTTTTTTAAAGAACTAATCTCCAAGGAATCAATATGAACTTGCATGCAGGATAAGAAGGCACAGGCAAAGTGAGAGAGGAAAATGAAGGAACACAGCCTGCGGTATCTTGCACTCTCTTTCTGTTGTTTCTAAGGCATCCATTGTGTCATTATTTGCAGTTAATATATAACAAAGATCTATCTGACAGTGTAATGAATACATTGACTTTCTGGTTCTCGGGGAAAAGAAAAGTGACAATGGAGGTATTTTGCTTGCTTTATTTCTGAAGAAGGGAGATGGAGGAGAGTAGAAGTGAAGGTTTTGATTCAGCCAGTGTTCAGTGCTCTTTTTATTTAAGGTAAGGAGTTTCAAAGCTGGTGTCCTGGTCTGCTTCCAGCACTACACATGCTGTCCTGCATCCTAGATGTTACATTAGCCAGAAGAACTATTGCAAATGAGCAATGAAAAACATTAACCAATTTTAAGATAAATACTGTGCAAATGTTGCCCTGTGGATCTTAACTGAATCCTATCCTTAGTCTTTTTAGTGCTTATTGAAGGTTGTGACCAGCCATATACTGGAAAACTGGTACTCAGAGTCTGAGACCACTTTCTGCACCTAAATGTCCATATTGTCCTCCATTTCCTTCTTCCAATAGCACAAGTTCAGGTGTCTGGTGAAGCTTCTGCATAAAATGCTAGCGTCTAAAGTGTCTCAAAGGTTTAAGCACATAAAACAAGGCTCTCTTGGATTGCTTTCCTGCACTTAAAATCCTAAATTCCAACATGTTAGAGACCTAACTGCTTCACTTTTCAAAGTGTTTTACATTTTATTGCTCAGAGCACGAACTCATTGTCTACCCGCTTTGTATGAGCATTTCTCTGCAACTTTTGCTCTGTATTCCCCCTCTCCACCCCAAATTCTTTTGTCTGTCAGATGTAGGTGGAAAGGAGATCACAGAAGCTAGAGGAGAGACTATGCTTGATTATTTGAGTGCTGAAATTCACATTAAGATAAAACACTAGTGTTACCACACAGATGACAACAGGCGAGAATTTGACCAAGGTCACAGTGTATAAAGCATGAAATTTAAAATTCTAGGGCTAGTTGAAGAATGTAAACAGAACCACAGAGTAACTTTGTTGTTTTCATAAGTCTACTAGTTCCAGGAACAGCAGCAACCTTTAATTTACAATTCAGCTTAAAGTCTATAATTGACAGGTCTTAAGCGTATGTGATGACGGCAAGGGATTTGAAACAGACAAGCTGACAAAATGCGTATTGTTACCTTCTGTACAGAACTGATATGCTTTCTATTGAGGATGACATTAACTTTTTTCTGAAGAGCTTGGTTTTTTACATCAACTCACCATTTTGAGGAAAACATAACATCAGCAGAGGAAAATCTTATCTTAATATTTGTTAAGAGTGTCATTCAAATGCTCTACAGAGAAGTGTCTTTCAAAGCAGAATATTGTTATATACATGAAAGTTCATAAGATGATATGAGATAGCACTCTGACTCTTCAAAAAGATCATGTTCATTTGCGTGCTTCCCAATCCTGTTCTGTATCATCCAACTAATCAGGTGTAAAAATCAGGGTCTTTGTTTCCCTGGTTTCCCTACTATAGATCCCTTTTTGCTCGGTGGTAGCTCCCCCTTCAGAAGTCATTATCGAGCCATAACTCCCTCGCAGTCAAAATGCAGATTTCTGGACCCTTTTGTTCTTGTGCGACAAGTCCCTCTCCTGCATGGGATTATCCCATGGACATGCCATTCCATTCCATTCGTAGAAAATGGTTTGGCTGTCCATCCGCATGATCTAGTGTTCTTTGGCCCTCAACCACTGCCTGGGTGAAATTGCTGCACACAATTATTTCAAACTCTTTTCATCCTGCATGCTTGTACTTTGATGATTCTCAGTACTCATAACAGTATTGAAAGGCAGTGAGGGCAAAAGTCAGCTGACAGAGAAATGACGTCAAGAGTCATCCATTTAGCGAAGTGTCCAGCCTTTCTGATTAATGGAGCTGCATAACAATGCTTTACATTGGATGGAAGTCTTGCCATGCCTCGGAGAGGCCAAAGAGCAGGAGTCCTATTGCCCTTGTTTGAGTGACACAGGACTAATTTCTTTTCTAATGCTTGGGAAAACTGTAACTTTTGGAAGCCTCTAGTGTCTGAATTCATGAGGGTATTTACTTTATGGCCAGGTGTGATATGTGGGTTTCAAGCTCTAGGTGTTTTCGAGCTCGCCAGGTGCAAGGATGAGGAGGAGCGAGACCTGGGCACTTGATCTGAGCTGGCCAACAGCATTATTTCATACCATGAACATCACATTCAATATAAATTGGAAAGTTTGCTGCGAAGTTCACTCCCCCTTGATGGTGGCAATCCAGAGGACTTTTTGCTTTGGTGCCGGACCCCTGCAGCCTTCCCTTCCTCCCACCAACATTTACTGTCCAATGCTAGAAGTGCACCACTTCCTACTGATATAGTTGGCTGAGTATAATCCTTGTATAGTGTATATATGGGTATTGGGATCAATATGGGTTCTTTTGTGTTAGTACTGTTAATTATCTAGTTCTATCCTATTAAATCTGTTTATCTTTCAACCCCCAGGTTTCCTTCTTTTCCTCCCGATTCCCTTTCCTGGGTGGGGAGAGGTCATCGGTTGAGAGAATAATTGTCTAAATAACAAAAAATCGTTAGGAATTTTCTCAAACCATGACACCTATGAACAACAATGTTCTTATAGGACTCCAGAGTTCCATCATGGGATGGGGGACAAGCTGAATATAAAGCTGCATTCCAGGAAAATAGGTGGCTTCACTCTAAACAGGACCTGATGACTACTTCTTTTCACAGGTGAAGACTCAGATTGAGCAGTAACTCCCATACCAGAACAGACCACCTGCTCATCATGTGCTTGATGTGTCATTGTTTTGACATGGTAACCACATTTGAATTACTGAGGAGCCAAATGCAACTGAAACCTAAAAGTTACCTACTCCAGATGTAGTTCATTCACGTGTCCCAGAGCAGGATTAACTCTCGTTACCTTTCTTGGTATTTTCTTTACTAGCTTTTTTCACCAAGTCGCAGTGGTAAAGACTCCTCTACCTGCCAAAGCCACTTGTATCAGAAACTCACAAGTTTGTTACTAGAATATTTTCCTTAATGCCTAACCCTCATTCTTATTCCTACACTTTAAATTCCTGAATTCTTCTATCCACAGTGAAAATGTTGGCCAAGTTATTATCTTCTGTGTTTGAAAGGAATTGCCAGGTACCCTTCAGTCTTTTCTCTGTCTTGGACCAAACAATCTCTATTTTTGAAGTCTTTTGTCATAGATCACATTCTCTTTGCCTCTAATGACTTGCACTGGTTTGGGCTTTCTCCAGTTGGTCCATGTCTTTTCCGAAGTATAGTGCCCCAAAGGTACCAAATCCTTTACCTAACATTCTAGTAGGGCCAAGAAGTGGAAGGCTTGAGGGCTATACTGCTATTTATAGATCACAGCATATTCCTTGTGTCTTGCATTTGCAATAGAATGTTATTTTTGATACATCTTTAATTTGTGATCTGTTATTTCCAGATACTTCCCTGAAAAATGTATTCTTAAAAAGTCATTCCCTGGCCTGTATTTCTTAAATTTTATTATTCCCACCTAAATGCAGTACATCACCCCTGTTGCATTTCATCCATTTTTCATTCCGCTACTGCAATTTCTCAAGATAATTCTGAATTTGAATTATATCTTTCCAAACATTTGTATTTGCACTTCATTCCAACTTTGTCTCATCTGCAAGTTTAATAAGACTGTTATCCAGGCTGTTAATAAAAAGTTGAATAAAATCATAACAAAGACATGTCCCTGTAAAATCCTAATTTTGTGATATGTCGGTATCAAAGCAAAGTAAACAGGTTTAAAAAGATATGCATTAGGAAATTGCGGTTTGTACTATTACTTTTCTTGCTATCCTGTAAGTGTTTGCAAATAGTTTGATTGATTCTAGAATATACTTTTTCCATGAGTTGAAGTTAAATTGATTAATTTATTATTTCCAGGCTTTTCTTCCTCTGCTCTTTCCCCTCTTTTTCTAAAAGGCGGCTGTTATTTTTGACCTTTCCCAGTTTTATATCTCTTAGCCATCTTCCACAAATTCTCAAGTAATAGCTAATCTGACTAATTCACCTCATTCTTAAAATATCCCAGGCCACAGTCTATCTGGTCTGGCTGATCTGAGAACATTTCGTAACACTCTCCTGTCCTATTTCTTCCTTGTTTTAGATTGAGTTCTTAACCCTTTGTCATGAATGTTAATTATGCCAGTCATGTGCCTGCAGCTGACATGCAAAAAAGTTTTTAAATACTCTGACCTTCTTGGGATCATCAGTTATGTCATCGTCTTCCCTCCTCTCCCCCAAACAGACAGGAAAAATAATCAAGATTTTCCTTGCTCTCCCTTACTATTAATGGACATTGCTTTTTGAAAGGTTTTTCTAGCTGTATGTTGGTTTTGTGCCTTAGTTTTCTGCCTGCGTTTTATACACGTGGTGTTATTTTATATGTTTTAGAATTTGATCTGATTCCCAATTTCCAGGTGGAACTTTGTGACCTTGCGATCAATTAAAAGCTTCTGGTTTACCTAAACTCATCTCTCAGTACTTTTCCTTTTTGATAGGAATAGCTTATGTTTTCTGCCACAACTTAATTGCATTTGCCTTTGACTTTGTTGTTGAATTGAGTTGGTGGAAGTTTGCCTGCTACAAGTCCATGATTTTCTCCTTTTCCCCCATTTTCTTACTTAGGATTGCGAACTCTGTGATTTCATAGTCAGTGTCTCCAAGATGCTTTTCACTGTTCTGTTCTCAAACAGCTGCACTTCGCTGCTTAGGACCACATCCAGAAGAGCCTCTCTGCCTGTTTTTTCTACTGCATCAGAAATGGTGACAAATGCTTTTCAATTTAGAGCTTCCTAATCAATCTTGTCCTGATGTTTTCCTTTCCTACCCGTTCCCTGGATGGTTAAAATCTCTCGCACCTCTCTGGTCCTCTGCATTGAATAATTTGTCATGTCACTCATAAAAAGGCTTCTGCAACAGATATTCTCTGTTTGGGTGGTTTAGTCTAACAACAGCAGCAGTCCTCTTCTTTCACCATCACTCAGAAGCTTTCAACAAGTCCAACTTCCTTCCCTGTCTGGAGTTCAGGACTAGTGTAGTCCTATAATGGGAGTTATCTTGCTCATACGTCTATATTTTGCCAACAAGGTCATTTTTGTTGTGATTTCCTGCATTTCCTCATGCTTTTAACTTGTCTTGTCACAATCCTCCCCACTCCCCACTTTATTTTATTTTTTTTTAAATTAAACTTGTTAAAATGTGTTTTATGCACTTGAAATGACCACATACAAACAGAGTGATACAGAGGGACACATACAGAGTAACACATTGCATATGAAATTAAATTTAAAGGTGTAACCTTTTCTCTGTTCTTTCTTGGGAAGATTTCTTTAAAAAAAAATTATATTACTGATGAAGTGAGCAGATAAACAGCCAAAAAGGGAAAATAAGTCTTTTATCAAAACTCTAAGTTGAATTGTGTTTTTATTTGCTATTGTTGGTTTGAGCCCATTGCCGTTTAGATATCAGCCCTGAAGTCATTTGCAAATGCAATGTTAAAATGGCTTCCCACAATGGCAGTGACATTTACCCAGTGTGGGTTTTTTATTTTATTTTATNCCAAAGTGGAGCACCAGCAGATGTGTCCTTTCCAGTTCCCTTTGACAGTACTTGATAACATTCCATCCATCCTGACACTTGTAAACAGATGCTCAGATATCCAGCCAGTCGAAACCTTTGACACAGGCCACATCTAGAAATAACTTGTACAGAAATAATCCCATAAAATACTTGACTCAGCCAAGAGGAGGGCCCTGTAATGTTGAGACTTGTGCTACTCGCATACATGCTGTTTAGCAAGAACACTACGGACTTTCACCCTAGTGATTCTGCTCATGACTTCATGTGTGACATACTGTACACATTACACAAACTATTTATGTGCACTTCCTCTAGTAGGAAGTTGTCACAAAACTGCTGTTTCACTTTTTCATAAATATAACCTTTTACATTTATAGCTTTGAAGCAGTAGTTTCCAGCTGTTACCCCCTGACACAACGAGGAGGCCAGCAGCTGGGGACGTGTCTCCGTCACACGTGAAGGGCAGAGGGCGAAAGGTCTGTTTCTCTCTGCACTCACTCCCACATCAATCCATGCCTGGCCAGAGCCGCTGCACAGAAGAGCTGCTGGAGCGCTCCTGCTGGGGTCTTGAAGTTGAACTTAAAATATGAAACAAGCCATTAACTTTCCCGAGGGGAGGGAAATGGAAGAGAGGTTTGTAATTCTGGAAACGTATCATGCAAGGAAGTTTAGCTTCTGTTACTTGTGGAGCACAGACACTGTTTCTGACACCCTGCAGAAGAAGTGGGAGCTCAATGCTGAGATTTCATAGCTGCCTAAAGAGCTGGGACCTCCAAGCCCCATTCCAAGCCCCATCCGTTTGTATGCAGTAGAGAAATCCAGCGAAACATACAGCTGAGTAGGATGGGCTGCGTCAGACAGAACAAGGATTAGAGCAGTAAGATTACTGCCTTTGGTATGCAATATTTCAGTGGTTCCAACAAAATATTGTCATGGCTCTAAATCTACTCGTATGTGGGGACTGACTCATTTATTTTTTCCCCACATCTGCTAATTTTAATCAAGTTTACAGAGACGGCAAAACCAGACATGGGCGGAATGTTTTGAATAACTGCTAAAAAATGAAACACAGGCATCCCCAATCCATAGGATCAGGCACAGAGCCTGCTACACGCATCTTGACAGCTAAGTGTCACGAGATACAGCTACACACCATTGACTCCCAGCTGCTTACTCACATGGGCAGCGAGTGATGTTCTTCAACACATCCCCTGCAGCTTATATAGAGGGGTCTAGTTCACTATTTCCAGCTATTGTGTCACCTGAACATCTTGAACTCTCTTAAACCCCATCTTAAGCAACATGGCATTGAGTTCAGGGCATGACAACTCAGCTTCTTTAATGCTGATGAATATTCATCTCATTTCATCCTTGAATATATTCATGGCCTGCTAAAATCCATTTCTTTGTGTGTCAAATTGTCCTGAAATTACTCACTTCTTCCCCGGGTCTATTGATAGTTACTTTATTGCCTCTTGGCTTTGACTTCCCTTTTGTCAAGCTGCTTTTGTTCCCCCTCAGGGAGGAGGCTGATAGGACAGGTGATTCTAGTAGGAATGGAGATTCCCCCGATTGTGCTCTGTACTTCATTTTTCTAATAATCCTGCTGCTGAGCTGACCAAAATGGAGAGAATTTCCAGTTCAATGGAAATACTTTTATTTTTTACTCCTTTTTCTTTGTTCTGTTTTGATTTGGACCAAACCCTGAATATTTTGAAATTTCCAGTGGACTGAATTTCTAAGAATGTCATCAAAAACTGCCCACGTGAAGATCAATTGTCACCTTAGTTTTGGTGCCCAAGGCCCCAAGCCTGCAGCTTCAGCTGGCATCGGAGAAATACAGGTACTTGGCTCCCATATATGGGATCTGGAGTCACAAAATCCGTAGTCCCAGTCACAAAGCATCAACCCTTCTGTGGTGCATCTCCTCAGCCTGGTGTGAGGAAAGTGCCTGGTTTCAGGGAGACTCCCAGCAATTCAACCCCCGCCTTGGGTTCTGCTGAGAGCCTACACAGTCCAGATCGCACATTTCAGTGTGTGAAAACAGACTGTTTGGTGAATTGTGGTTTTTGTCTTATTAATAATGCCTATCTCTGTACAAAGTCCCTCGTCTGATCCATCTGTCTGTCCATAGTCCCTCCTTTAGAGCAAGCCACAGTCACTACAGTGCTGGTGGTTGCTGGGGGAAGAGAGGACATGGCTGCTGGGTGCAAAGAGAAGCTGTGCCACGTGAGGAGCAGGACAGACAGTGCATTTAGAAGTCCTAACAGGAGTACTCACATGTATGTACCCTGATTCCCGAAGCATCACTGCATCCAGTCATCAGTTCTGCACTCCCTTTTTCATCTTGTACTAAATCCCATTTTCACCATAACGCTAAATAAAACACAGACAGACAATGAGCTTGCTCACTGGCCCCTAAATCACCCCTGTCGTTTGACATGCTCTTAGGCATAGTTTTGACCTGAGTCAACAAGTCCTGAATAATGCCAGGGGGATAGCCCTGGCTGGGTACTGCTTCCAATAGACAGTATGGAGACACCTAAAGCACTGGAGGTGGCTCCTTGGTCTTACACAGTCCTCCAGCGCTGTCCCAGCAGCATCTGCATCCCCAGGTACACAACGTGGTACATGTCAGGGCTGTGCAACACATGCCCTCAGTTTGATGCTATGAAAACAGTGGTCTGGCAGACTGAAACCTGAGCCTTCACAAAATTTTAGCTACAGCACCAAGATAATTATTATACTACACAAGTGCTGGATGGGGGCCCAGAGGAAACGCGTGGCCAAAAGCTATGTAGTGTGGGCATTGCCCATCTGTGACTGGCTCTGTTTCATTTAGTACTACAGATGTAGGCATGGTCATCTGCCTCCTTGAGCTGTCTCTAATTAATTTCCATAATTTAAATCTCAGTAGGGTGAAAACAAGGGTCTTTTTATTATACTCTATCCAAACATCTACCAGTTTTCTGTCTATGTAACCCAACAAAAAGCTTGCTTTGAGCCAATGCACTCACCTTTTAAATGGTGTTTTGTGTAAACTTCTGAGAGTTTTCCTCCCAGCTGGTGATCTCCAACCACAACCCCCTTGCCCCCCACCCAGACACAGCTTTTGGAGATCACAGTTCAGAAGTACACAGTTGGAATTAAAAATACTAGAGCAGCTGTCCTCATTGTCTCGTTTGCCCCTTTCAGCTGCTGCATCCTACACCAAGCTTCCCTTTCTGGAATCTGTTTCATGTAAAAGGAAAACATTAACATTTATGTATATTAATATTCTTTCCAAAGCTTTGCCAGCCCTCTCAGATCCCACAACTCTCCTTCCCCACTTCCAGCTGCACAGCTCTGCTTCAGTTCAGCTTAATATTTTCAGAGAGGCTGAGGCTCCTTATGATCATTCCCAGCCCACTCTTGTAATTAAACTATAAATTTCAAAGATTTGCTGGAGAAAGAGACTCTTATCTGGTCACTGATTTGATTATTTGCCTCTGCACCCGTGATTGCAGTACCTTGGACTCATGGGCTTTTCTGTTACCGTAAGTCAGTTAACTCCTTCCCTGTCGCATGGTGGGGGAAACTATCTTGCTTTCCCCACTCTTATGATTTATTTATATTCTTGCAAGTTTTTTATAGATATATGGTTGAAAGACCCATTTGAATAAGTATGCCAGAGGAAAGGACAGAGTGAAGATATTTGTCAGAAATAAACCTTTAATGCTATTCTGAACCAATTTGTTCATTTAGATCATTAAAATAAAAACTGTGAATTCTTAATGCAGGAGATAGATACTGCTCTGAATTCTGCTGTTTAAAATATGTGCTGCTTTTTATCTGCCAGGCTCAAATAACGGCCACACCACAGGGCCTGACTGTTCACATACTCATGAGAGCTTTTCGATCCACAGCAGCTGCAGCAAGAAATGCAGCACCTGAATTCAAGCAGAAGGGCCAGTACATGAAGGTATTACACTGAGAACTGAGATTTTTATTAATGAGATAAATAATTACAAGGGTCCTTGCTTGCCAACATTTGAGCTCTCTTTCCACAGCCTACTGGATCTGGTCTGAAAGCACCAACTCCAAGAATGGACTCAGTGTCTCATAGTCAAAGCAAGGCTGAGAACTGTGGCGAGCTCTGAAATCCCAGGACAAT
This sequence comes from Chionis minor, assembly GCA_013398295.1. Classification (NCBI taxonomy): domain Eukaryota; kingdom Metazoa; phylum Chordata; class Aves; order Charadriiformes; family Chionidae; genus Chionis; species Chionis minor. The sequence goes on from VZSF01000512.1 coordinate 298,633, forward strand.
GGGAAAAGAGGGAAAGGAAATAAAAACTTTTGTGCCAGTCTCGTTTGTGTAATACCTATCAAGCCTCAAGACAGTTTGGTCATGAGTTATTCAAACAGAAGAGCTAAGTGTACCAATATACACAATATTGTATATAGTAGAGTCTAGTCCCCATCTGTCCCCGTCGGGTGGTAATCATCACAGTCCTTTTTCCAGCAAAATGAAGACCACGATTATTGTTTCAAAAGTAAAAGTTGAGGCTAATAGGAACATTTTTCATTAAACTAAACAGAAAACAAATATTGATGTTAAACTGTGCTTTCATTAATAGCAGAATGAGCTAATGAATGCTATTAAATTACAGCTTTGCTGCTTGTTTTCTCCTGCTGTTTTATTCATAGACCTTGTTTTTTTGCTAAAACGGGAATGATAAACAGCTGCAGAGCGTCCTGGGTCACAAACTGAAATAGCCTCTTTCAAGGCATGTGAAGCTGATAAAACTGCAGAACCAAGTCTAAATCAAAATCCAATGCAGGCAGGTTAAACCTGAAGTATACTCACTTGCTCATTTTTTACCTAATTACATTTGATTACAACGGATGAGAATGGCTTGATTCTTACTGATAGCAGTAGAGCAGATGCACTGAATCACTTAATCCTTTCTCCTGCTGTAATAACCTGGATCATGTTGCTCAAAGAGAAGAGGGTCAATTTGCCTCTCAATAAGAATGATAACTTTTCCTCCATATTTCCTAGACCCTTTGCTGCATTCAGACATGTGCTTCTCATCCTTCATGCTGTAAGTGTCGCATCAGTACACTCCAAAGTACAAATTTGGTATGATCATTATCTTTCTTCCCACTTTTTAACATTAAGGTCTCATTTATCTTCTCTATAGCAGGCTTTAGTTCCTTCTGCTTCTGAATGCTGCAAGCTCAGTTCATGGTTACTGCCTCTTCTCCTCTCCCCCAAATACTTAGGTATCTGCAGATATGATGGAAGCCCTTCTGGATGTTAGACTTGGAAGTTTTCTTTACTATGCTGATGTATCTTTTACTCCTCTTCAACTTCCTTTTAAAGTATCTAGCTATTCTTCTCCCCATCCCTAAACTGCCATTTATATTTCCTTAAAATTAAAAAAAAAATCTTCAAAATTCCCATAATCTAGCCTTACAACACCTTTTGTAATGCCTTGAGCTATGCCTGCCTAAGAGAAACGTTTCACATTTTTTTCTGCATGCTAGCTGTTTATTTGTCAGTGCTCTGGCCATTTATGGCCAACTGAGAGTGCAAAACAGCTGATGTCCATCTATTGATGTAAAGTTTTCATTATCTTTTTTTTTTTAAAACAAAACCTACATCCTTGAGAAGGATGAGGCTCCCCTCTTCTGCTTCAGAGGCAGAACCCAAGAAATTTGTGTTGGATGTGAACTGCAGCTTGGAAGAACAGAAATGAAGTGCTGCTGTAACCATCACAGTAGTCATTCTTTTCCTTACTCTATTTCATAAGCATCAAAATTTGTCCCTACAGCTAGGGCTCAAAACTGGCTAAACAACAAGGCTTTTAGAGCAGTTATGTACCTATAAGTGTTGGAAGCTGCAAAGCTTGCTTAAGTTATGCCATGACCTGATAATCCTGCTTGCAGGGACAAGGGGGATGTTGGTCCTGTGTATCCTTTTCTGATAATCTGTGCTATTCCATATCATTCTGCTTATTTCACAATAAGTTAATGAGCCTTGTGTGTTGCAACTTCACCCCAGAGCTACTTAATTCATTGGGCTGGCAAGTGTACTGTTTGCTGGGGTGGTAAATACCAGCAGAGCTTCCAGGTCAGCAGGGTTTGTGGCGTGACCTCTGATTACGGTCTGGGCAGAGACTGGGAGTAGCACAGGTGCATCTCTGCCAGGCTCTGCCTTGTGACCAAGGCACCTCAAGGTCATTTAAATGAGGGCCTTGTCCCTCCAACTTTTGACTTTTTTGACTATCTCCCTATTTTTACTTACCAGAAGCTATTCTACGCGATGGTCTTACAGCATCTCTGACAGTTGCTGTGAGAGGATGGTGAATACAGCGATTTCCCCTGGTGAAGGAGAAAGCCTCAGAAGGGGGGTGCTGTTTAACCTTAACAAAAATCATCTTTGGATTTGGCTCTACCCAATTCAGTTTCAGTTACCCAGTTCAGTGATTCGGTTTACCCTTCCTCCTTTCCCAAGGGTTAGGTAACCCAGGAGGTCAGGAGGTGTGTCCTATCACACTCACACCCCACACAACCACTAACTTTCGCTCTGGCCAGATATATTTCATCAGCATCTGAGCTCTAGGAGAAGTATGGGATTTCACTGCAGGATGTTGCTATTCAGAGCTCCATTGCTTGGCCAGTGCAGAAGAGGTTTCCGTCATCCCTGACCAGACAGATCTTTGAATCCCTCCATGGTGAGGAGAAGCCCTGGATCAAGATTCAGAAAGTGAATGGAACGTGCAATGGAAAGGAACACAAGCATCCATAACACAGATCTATCCTCAGCTTGAATAAAAACAAACAAGCAAAACAAACCCCACAACCCACCAAAAAAAGCATAAGAGTGAGGCATAAACAGCTTTCTGATGGTAGTTTTGGTCAGTTATCACTAAGAAAATTGTAGAGAAAATCCTTCTCTTCTGTGTCCAGATAGGAGAGATGCTGTGAGGTACAAAGCACTTGGGATGTGGAGCAGGTGTTAATGGGTGACTGGCTTTGATTAAGTCAGCCTGTGAGCTTTGAGCACTTATTTCTTAGGCAATCTTCAAAGACTACATTCTCTCCAGATTCTTCTGAAAGTCAGGCTGTTACACAGGGATGTACTTGTCTTTGTAGTCAAGAGTTGTTTGCTCTACAGTAATGCTTGCTTTCTACTCAGCTTACTTATTGCTGTAAAACCTCATTAGTGCCTATGATCAGTTGGCACCACCATTCATTTTCCCTTTTAGTGTTCTGCTTGAGTTCGTCTCCCTTTCAGAGCTCCGTGCATCTCTGAGTGCAAATATGCTCTCAGTTCTTCTCTATCTGAAGGAAGTAATTACCGTCCTCACAGCCTCTGTATCTTCAGTCATCACAAATGCCTACGGAAATTTCAGGAGCACGGGCCAAGCCAAACTCCATTTCCTATCACACAGTTACCCTGACACAGTAAGTTTCCTGACCATTTTTGTTGCGAAGCCTCCGTAATATGGTCTGTCTCCAGCACTGACACAGCTGTAGTGTCAAAGTGCAAATGCCTTACATTCTTCAACGCATTTATGCTCAGAAGACATTTCCGATGTAGCAAAGTGCTTTATTCCTGCTTGTAGATGGGAATTGAGGCCTCCATGGGGTGACTCTTAAAAAGGCTTACCCTCTGGACACATTTGTGTGTTCCCACTGCCTGTGGAGAAACCCTTGATAAGCGCAGAAACTAGAACCTCTAAACTTGAGTTAGTTCCTGTCCTGAATTTCTCACGGAAAACCACAGAGGAAGTAGTTAGTGATTCAGGGAATTGGGCATGAGTATTTTGCAGCTCAAGATGTTGCTGAAAGTGTTGGGTAGTTTTTCATATTAGTATTTCCACCTTCTCTTTCAGGGAAGAAAAAAAAAAGAAAGAGTACTTGGTTTCAAGAGGCAGCTGATGTTATTTTGTACTCTGTAGAAAGACTTTTCCCTTGCATAAAAGGCTAAGGTGCAGCTCATTCCAAAAGAAGTTAGAGGAACAATCAGTGCATCATTTGAGAAGGGATGAAAAGGGAGGATCGTGATTTTGCTGGGTTGTTTTTTTGACAATTGGTTGGGGTCCAAGCAAAGAAGAAGCACTTGACAATGAGGCACATTCACTCCCACTGCACTATCAGTATAACTCAATGACAAACTGGAAATGGAAAAATAAATATACAGACAACATTTGTAAAGACAAGCTTACCCTAAAAGAGCAGCTGAGGACTACAGGTTAAAGTCACAGGCAACTTCTAGCACACCTTGAAAACTGATCACTTAACATGTGTCATCAAGAAGATACAATATTTGCCATTCAAATTGTACCACACTGTGAACTGAAAGTAGGCCATAAACCATTTTGGGGTACAGCAGTAATTTTCAAGATTTAACAATTATTTTTTTTCTCTTCTGAGGTGGATTTTGAGAGAAAGAGGCAAGACAGATGTTTCCGGGCTCCAGCCTGAGGACTTGAACATGAACCTTATGGTGCCACATCACCATTGAAAAGCTGTCACTGTAGTAATTTCCAAGGTCTCGTGGCTGGACCACAGTAATGTTTCCTGACTAAAAAGAGATAGCAAAACTGATTTATTTCTGATCAAAAGATCAAGATAGGGCAAACCGGTTTTTTTGACAGTTGTCAGAGTTCCTCAGCATTTCCTATGGCAAATACCATCAATCAAAAATACATCAGTACAGTAACACTTCTCCTTCACAGGTCCCCGTGTTGAATACTGCTGCTCAGATGAACAGTGAAGTTCAGAGCACAAAATACAACTACCTTTAATTCAGTAAATTCAGTAAGTAAACTTTAAGTTGTCAGCTGGAAAAGACAGAAAGTTGTATGCAAGAGAAAGCACTTGACTAACTGTTGCAATGTTTGGCATTTGGAATTTTATTGGATGACGCGTATATGAAAAGTCTCTGTAATTGGTTAAAAACATTACAGAGATAGTTTAGCTTATTTTAAGACATCAATCCCACAGGCTTTGACAGAAAAAAACCAACCCCAAACGAACTAAAAGAAAAACAACCCAAAAAACCAAACCACACTCTGGAGAAGTTCAAAGTTCATTCCAAGTCAGACTCAGATGTCATGTATATTGAAACTGCAGGGGAAAAAATTAGACTGACCCTGTGAATTGATCCTTCAATAGTTTTGAATACCTGGTCTTACAAGTCAGTGAAATTACTTTTCAGAAATTGACTGCTGGATTAATATAGCAATAATCTCTTAACTTTCTGATAAAGGATCTTCAAATAGTGGGGAAAAAAAGTCTGTTAAGCAGTCTGCTTGCAATCAGTTGCTGGAGAGATTCTGTTTGAAAGTAATCCTTAATACAAATTTCAAGGATCCAATTTTTTTTTTTTTTGCGGAGGAAGGACAGTGGGCACATCAGCCTCGCTATCTTGCTAGGGAGAATAAATTCTCCTGTTAGTATCCCTTGATAGTAAAATGCCTGGTAAGAGAAAACCCTTATTCCTGTGCCATTCTTTCATCATTCCATCCTAGCCTCAGTCCATCTGTGCATCGTTCCACTGTTTCTTGTTCAAAATGTTCATGTTCCAGTTAACCTACACTTTGTATTACAAATTGTCACTATTCATTCCTTCTTTTGGTGCTCTTACCCATTCACGTGTCTTCCCCTTTGAACACCATAAATTCTAAACTTCCCATCTTCCTTCAGTCTGGTTCTCACTACCTCCAACTCCATCCACGTTAATGAAGCCTAACCATTCCCTGAAATTCCTACATCCACAGCTCCAACTATCTTCTCAGGCTCTGGGTTCAATTTTAGAATACACCTTCTGCCCAACAAGAAAAAACACAGCGCTACAGAAACTTCTCCTCCCTTAGGGACAGCAGGCAGTGAACCTTTTTTCTTAGTCTCACATACAAATCTAGATTTAGAATCATTGAATTGTCTAAGTTGGAAGGGACCTTTAAGATCATTGAGTCCTACAATCAACCTAACACTGCTGATACCACCACTAAACCATGTCCCTCAGCACCACGTCTGCCTGTCTGTTAAATACCTCCAGGGATGGCGATTCCACCACTGCCTGGGCAGCCTGTTCTAATACTTGATAACTCTTTCAGTGAGGAATTTTTTCCTAGTATCCAATCTAAACCTCCCCTGGCACACCTTGAGACCATTTCCTTTTGTCCTATCGCTTGTTACTTGGGAGCAGAAACTGACCCCCACCTGGCTACAACCTCCTCTCAGGTAGTTGTAAAGAGTGATAAGGTCTCTCGTCAGCCTCCTTTTCTTCAGGCTAAACAACCCCAGTTCCCTCAGCCACTCCTCATAAGCTGGACCCCTCATCAGCTTTGGACATGTTCCAGAATCTCAATGTTTTTCTTGTAGTGAGTGGCCCAAAACTGAACACGGTATTCGACGTGTGGCCTTACCAATGCTGAGTATGTTTATCTGCTTCTGAAACTAAAAAAGCAATGCAAAAAATGCGATGAAAAAGCATATGTATGAAATTTGAAATGCACTTACAGATACCCACATTCATTGATTTATCTCCCCTTATACTGATGGTTCTGAGGATAGTTGGGTGAAAGCTGGATGCTACAAAAGCATGTACAGACAAACCTACTCGTTACCACCAGATCAGTATTCTGTAAGGCAAGAACCGCCTTCCGTGATCTTGAACCAAAATAGATTTTATCCTGTGGGAATTTCCATAGCCTCTGTCAACACTGTTGGGGGGAAGGGGATAAGCTGCACTATATAACAAGGATGTTTATAGCAAGGATTTAATCAGAAATGATGAGATGAACAGTTGGTACTTATGCTGCTTTTTGGTACCTTTGCACACATTCTCTAAAAAGTGCTCAATAAATATGCTGTTCATTTTAATAAATTTCAATCTTGACCAACATTATTACAGCCCCCATATAGTTTCTTTATTTCAAAATTTCATTTCCCTCATATGTTGCTGTAGCCATCTGATTGGATATCCAAGCATGTCACATTTGCCATTAAGTGTATCCATAGTAGTCTGCCTTGAGGATCAATTTATGTAGATAATGATTAAGTGATCCAGGAAAACTTGTATAGGAGCGATACAAAACACCGCCATAAAAAGCCATGAAGGAGTATTGCAAAAGGATTACTTAGCCCTTTCATCAGAAAGAAAGGGGTTTTGTCCTCTAGTCAATGACCATCTGAGTGCATGGAGCTCCGCCTGGGGATAGGTGAGGAGCTGATCAAGAGTTGATGGATCAGGATCAAGGGAGGGTAGGGACAGGTGACATTACAGTAGGCATCTGCTACATGTCACCTGATCAGGAAGACTGAGCAAATGAGGCCCTCTATAGACAGATAGGAGCACAAGCCCTGGTGCTCAGGGGAGATTCAACCACCCCGATATCTGTTGGAGGGACAAGACAGCAAGGAATAAGTGATCCAGGAGGTTCCTGGAATGTGTTGATGATAACTTCCTTCTCCAAGTGGTAGAGGGACCAATGAGGGGAGGTGTCATGCTGGACCTTGTTCTCATCAACAAGGAGGGGCTGGTGGGGAATGTGAAGCTCAAGGGCAGCCTTGGCTGCAGTGACCATGAAACAGTGGAGTTTAATATCCTTAGGGCAGTGGGAGGGAGGGAGGATACACAGCAAGCTTGCTACCCTGGATTTCAGGAGAGCAGACTTTGACCTCCTCAGGGTTCTGCTTGGTAAAGTACCGTTGGATAAAGTCCTGCAGGTTAGAGGGGTCCAAGAAAGCTGGTTAATAATCAAGAATCACCTCCTCCAAGCTCAGGAATGACGCATCCCAACAAAGAGGAAGTCAGGCAAAAACACCAAGAGGCCTGCGTGGATGAACAAGGAGCTCCTGGACAAATTCAAACAGAAAAAGGAAGCAAGAACAGGTAGCCTAGGAAGAATACAGAGAAGTTGTCCAAGCAGACAGGGATTAGGTTAGGAAAGATAAAGCCCTGATAGAGTTAAATCTGGCCAAGGACTTCAAGGGCAACAAGGTATGTCAGTGATAAAAGGAAGACTAGGGAAAATGTGGGCCCTCTCCAGAAGGAAACAGGAGGCCTGGTCACCTGGGACATGGAGAAGGCTGAGGTACTCAATGACTTTTTGCCTCAGTCTTCAACAGTGAAAACTGCACTACTACACTACTCAGATTGCAGAACATAAAGGCAGGGACTGGGAGAATGGAGAACCACCCACTGTAGGAGAAGATCAGGTTCAAAACCATCTAAGGCACCTGACAGTGTATAAATGCATGGGATCTGATGAGATTCATCCATGGATCCTGAGGGAACTGGTGGATGAAGTTGCTAAGCCACTATCCATCATATTTGAGAGGTCATGGCAGTCTGGTGAAGTTCCTGCTGACTGGAAAAATGGAAACATAACTCCCATTTTTAAGAAGGAAAAAAAGGAAGACCTGGGGAACTACAGGCTGGTCAGTCTCAATTCTGTGCCTGGCAAGATCATCGACTCCTGGAAACTCTGTTAAGGCACATGGAAAATAAAGTGATTAGCGATCTCCAAAGTGGCTTCACTAAAGGCAAATCTTGTCTGACAAATTTGGTGGCCTCCTAAAATGGTGTTACAGTGCTGGTCAATAATGGAAGAGCAACTGGTATCATCTACCCGGACTTGTGCAAAGCATTTGACAGTGTCCTGTGCAACATCCTTGTCTCTAAATTGGAGAGACATGGATTTGTTGGGTGGACCACTCGATGGATACGGAACTGGCTGGATGTTTGCACTCAAACAGTTGCAGTCAACGGGTTGATGGGCAAGAGGCGAGCAGTGATGGGTGGTATTCCTCAGGAGCTAGTAGTGGGACTGGTGCTGTTTAACACCTTCACGGTGACATGGACAGTGGGATTGAGTGCACCCTCAACAAGTTGGCTGACAACATCAAGCCGTGTGGAGCGGTTGACATGCTGGAGGGAAGGGATGCCATCCAGAGGGTCCTGGGCAGGCTTGAGAGGTGGGCCCATGCAAAATTCATGAAGTTCAACGATGCCAAGTACAGGTCCTGCACATGGGCTGGGGCAATCCCAAGTACAAATAGAGGCAGGGAGGAGAATGGATTGAGAGCAGCCCTGAGGAGAGGGACTTGAGGGTGTTGGTGGATCGGAAGCTCGACATGAGCCAGCAGTGTGCACTTGCAGCCAAGAAGGCCAACCGCATCCTGGACTCCATCGGAAGAAGCATGGCCAGCAGATCGAGGGAGATGATTCTGCCCCTCTACTCCGCTCTTGTGAGACCCCACCCAGAATACTGTGTCCAGCTCTGGAGCCCTCAGAACAAGAAGGACATTGACCTGTTGGCATAGGTCCAGAGCAGGGCCATTAAGATGATCAAAGGGATAGAGCACCTGGCCTACGAAGACAGGCTGAGGGAGTTTGTGGTGTTCAGCCTGGATGAGGAAGACCTCATAGCAGCCTTTCAGTACTTGAAGGAAGTCTACAGGGAAGATGGAGAGGGACTCTTTGTCAAGAGACTGTAGTGACAGGACAAGGTGTAAGAGTTCTAAACTGAAAAAGGGCAGATTTAGATTAGGTATTAGAAGAAATTCTTTACAGTGAGGGTTGTGAGACACTGCAAGAGGTTGCCCAGAGAGGCAGCAGATGCCCCATCCCTGGAAGTGTTCAAGGCCAGGCTGGATGGGGCTTTGAGCAACCTTGTCTAGTGGGATGTGTCCCTGCCTGTGGCAGGGGGGGTGGAACTAGATGATCTTTAAGGTCCCTTCCAACCCAAAGCATTCTATGATTCTATGAAATCACAAAATCACAGAATCTGTCTCCCTGTCATATTAATTCATCTTAATTTAGTAGGCATTATGCAGTTCAAAACACCTCTGTATTTTTCATGTATACTGGACTATCTGGTTTCCAGGCTGCAAGATAATTTCCAACTCCCACCAGTCACAAAACCTTTTCACTGATTTCAGTTGGGTTGGATCCAGCCACAAAACCATGCAGCCAGGAAAGCACTTACAAATGCAGGGGAAAGTACTACAATGTCAAATACAGCTCAGACTAACGCTACTGTGCTGCAACTGCACGGATCTTCTCTGACAAGTGCAAAGAGAGGAACCTGCTGTACAAGTCCTATTCAGTAAGAGTTTCTAAAAATGCCAGTAAATAATTCATCACGGAAGGTGTTGAACTCAACTCTAGGTCTTCTTGTCATGGAAGATAAAGCTGAGTTGGATTTTTGCCTGCCTAGGCAGTAGCAACCATAAACTGCCTATGTTCATTAACACTTAGAAGAAGCCAGTACAACTTCTACCAGTGCCTTCTGAAAGCTTAAGGAACTGTGCTTTAAGAATTCCTCCCAGAAACCTGGGAAATAAGACACAAAACAGTGAGGAGTACCCACACTGGTCAAAGTGGTTTAAACAAACATAACTTTAATGAGAGGATAAAGAAACACAATAAAACAATAAACCAGTAAGAGATAAAAAATAAACTTACATAATTTTAGCAGCAGGCAAGATTACTAACCTTCTCACAGGTCCAGGGCAGCAGTCCAAATGTAAGCTAACCTCCTTATCCCATCTAAGAAGAATCTGAAATAATCAGTTTCTGAAGTATGTGGCACTCCAGAGAACGTATTCCTGGGTAAAAGGCAGCTTTTGTTATTTGTACTGGTGCTTTTCATCTCTACCACTGCTCTTGCTGCCTTGCTACCCACATTTGTCGCCATGACCACAGCACTTCCCCAGCTGCTGTTGATCTTCAACATGCGAGCTCTTCTAGGCCCTCCAGGAGAATCCTTGAGTGCTTCCCTCTCTTTAAGAGAATACAAACTTACTCTTTACTTCAAAAATGAACAATATTAACCAAGATTTTCTCTTTCCTCGACATCTTTTACCCTACAATTGCTGGCTGCAGCTGCAGTCAAGGAGTATGCTTGCGGGAGTATTTGTCAAAGATGTAGTTTCTCTAAATTTTCAGACGTGAGTTGCAGTCCTGCAATCACTTCAACTTAATTTTTTTTTCTCTGCTAAAAGTACCCTAAGTTATTGTACATCTGGTATGTAACTGATATCTGGTGCAGCTGTTCACTTACCCTCTTTGTTAACAGATGCCAACAGAGGACTTTTCTCTCAGACAGGTCCCTGCCCACATTGAGTGCTTTGGTAGCTATAAAGTATTTCTACTTCTGTTTACTTTGAACTGAAGAATAGCTCCAGCAAGGAGAACAGTGAGCTGAAGTGGTTTTTTTTCAACATTCCATTTTTTTCTAACACTAACTTTCAGCTAATTATTTCTGAAGTAATTTTCTGGGTGATAGAATACAAGGGAATAGTGTGATTTGAACCGTATTCTGCTACACACATATGCCACATACCTTCAGCTACTTTTGGTTGTTTGATACACAGCACCTACATCCAAGCCAAAATTCTCTATAACAGCCTGCCGTGGAATGTCGTCATCTCTGGATGGTGATTCTTAGCACCTAAATCGGTTACCTAAATTCAGATTATGTAACCATACCTTCTATAAAGTAATCTACAGGTCAAAGAGAAAGGGGTGCAGGAATGCCCTGCACGAAGGACGCAGAGCTACTGAGAGAGAACGTGGTGCAAAGCACCACCAGTATTTCCACCAGGAAACTAATAGACTTTATTAGTTCTAGTTTTATGACAACTCGCCTTGACCTTGTCTGCCTTGCACGGAGCAACTGCAATGCACTCCTGTACTATCACCGGGACCCTGGGTGGACTTGCTGCCTCTGGCATAGTACAACACAATGCAAATGCAAGACCAGCATGGACCCAGGTGCTGCATTGAAGGCAGGACTTCCTCCTAGAAGTCTGAAAGTGCTAAGACTCAGGTACAATAAGTAGGAGCGTGGAATGAGTCTTCAGAGGAAAAAGGACATGTAAGCTGATGTTCTCTGCAGGAGCCAGACCTTGGGATCTGGTTCAGCATCAGCTGTGGCACACCTGGGCTGCCATCGAATGAAGTGCACCTCCATCGCTCTCCTAGCTTCTAGTTTGTTGCTGGACTCAACAAAGTACTAAACCCAGCCAGGTCCGGGCGTTCACATGGGGTTGTATTGAACCTAACAAGCTTTTGGGACTCAGAGAGGCGCCAGGTGGGGTGTATTTCTGCACTGTACACCTCAGCACTCCTGGTCTTCGGAACAAGACCAGGAGGTGCCTGACCTGAATGGGCTTGCTGGAAAACAGATTGCATTTCCCAGGGTTCTTAGGTTTTAGTGTTTTGCTGTATAACGCTGGTGACACTGGTTCTGGAGGTGAACTGGTCTGGCAGACAGAGGAACTGTGCTCGTGCCATACCTGAATAGTCTTTCCATATGTCACGTAAATAATCTGCAATCCAGATAACTGATAGTTGACTGTTGCCAGAAACACAGATTCTGGAAGTTTTCAGGGTAACAGAAAAAAAAAAAAACCCAAAACCCCACATGAGGGTAGACAGAGTATTAATGTAAAAAATCTACTCAATTAAAAAAAAAAAAGCAAGCCATGAGAAAACCCTAAAGTGCTACCATTATCAAAGGTGAAAAATTGAAAGGATCATTTAATGAATCTTCAAAGGAAAAAGTATGTCAATAAAGTCTTTTACCTGTCAGACATCTCCCATGACAAAAATTTCATTTATAAACAAACTTTTATAATCTTTTATAATGAAGTGCATTTTCTGTGCAAGTGAGATGTACCGCAGCCTAGATGCAATCTAATGATTCTTCTAATAGAAAATGTGAATGTTCTGACTCTTCATATTGGTTTAGTGAAGAAAAAAATCTTCATTAAAATATGTTTGTTGACTTCTGCTCACATAGTAAGTAAATAGATGTCAATCAATGCAGCTCTCTGGAGTTTTCTGGGGGTCTTCTTGGTGTCACACAGGAGAAGACTGACATACTGATATTTACTGGGACACACACGTAAAGTATTCAACATGACTGGCACACCCTGTCCCCTGGAAGGGATCGCGCTGCTATTTCCACTGTGAAGCTCATGTATATATAAAAGAAAGAGCCACGTGCATTATTTCAAAGGATGAGGTTAACAATAAGAATTTAAACAGATAGCTGTAAACTTAGTAAAGTGAGGATTAGTGCAGACTGTGGTGCAAGCTGATTCCAGACTGCAGTTTTGTGGATTTTCATTTTATACTAAGAAAACAACCACACTGGACCGCTAATAATATGTTCCCTGTTTTCTGGGTCTCCATCCCGAGACAGCCGGAGTCTGATTTCATAGATGCTGACAAGTCAGTACAGCTGAAGCCAGCAAACGCTGTGAGTGACTGGTAGCTGTGGGACAGGTTTTGAGCATCTGCAGTGAGGTACACAGGTAATGAAGCACTCAGTTTAGAGGCTGCTTCTGTAAAAACTGGGATAAATATTTATGAATTTTACAAACTATCATGTCAGGGAGCTGAGATGGCCAACTCATCTGTGTTTGTAGGCTACTCTGATCCTATGGTAACAAACATCAGAGAGAAACCTGACATAAAAAGACTAATTTTGTTGTGGATACAAGGTTCAGACTGCATACAACAAGCAAGACAAAGTCACACAATGACTGAGGGGAACAAAAATACGTATTCTAGCGTTATCTCGTCTACTCTGCACTTTCCATTCACAACCCAGAAGTACCTTTTCTGGGGGACTAAGGAGAAGGTTCAAGTGGCTTCTTCTGAGCATCTAAGTGACTTATTCAGCTGAATAACAATGGTACTTGAGCTTTGCCAAGTCCCATTCTGTATCACTGTCCTACAGACACTGGGCAATGTAAAGGTTAAACAGACAGATTTCATTTTGGCATTTTTGCTGTTTCTTAACTTTTACGGTTCAGAGTAATGTATGCAGAGAAAATAACCAGTATTATAAAGAAACAAGACAGCTGGACCCTTGTATGCAATCTTGTATCCACAGGTAACACTACCTACCTAATCCATTTACTAAGTGTTAACTAATAAAGGCGTTTCAATTAATTGTTAATTATATTGCTATGTAATTTATATACAGCCTGTAATACATATATAATATGCACTATTCATATATTGAACATTTAATGTTACTATAATATTTTTAGAAATGCATTGATATTATTTATAGTTATAATTGAATACAAAATATTAATCAATAAGTTCCTATTTCCTTAATAATATTTTCCTCCTGGAATATGCAGCTTACGGCACTGGAGAAATTTATTTTTCATTCACATTACTGTTCTGCCCGCAGCAATGATTATTTGATGGCACTGGAGGACCTTCATTTAAAGACAGAAAAAATGTCCATACCCTTATTAGTGATAAAAAAGGAATTGTGGGGGGAAAAAAGCTAATCCTGTGAGATCTGAAAGATGCACTGAATCAAATGCAACGAACAAGAGAAAAGCAATAGAGTTACAGAGATCAAAGAGTACATAGACCAAGTCTATCAGATGATTTCTAGGCCATTCAGATATAAAGGTGATATACTAAAATCAGTTCACCTTGTCTAGACAACTGTATTGCTTCAGTGAGAGTACATTTTAGTAGGGTGGGGGACAAAACCAGAAACCAGTTTTTATTCTATATTCAACTAGGTGAAAATGCTAAAAAGCAGTGAAGGTTCTTTGGAAAGCGCTGCCCATACACATACTTGTGGTGTGGGTGTGCATTTTCACAGCTGTTTGGTTGAGAATTTTCTTAGCCTCATCAGGACTCAGAAGATGCCCATCCAGGCCCTTTCTTGCTCTCTAATGTCCTCTTGGAACTTAATCTGCATCGTTCTCCATTACAACTCATATAGAATTCAGCTGACAAGGCTTTCAGAAGAAAGTCCATTCAAATGAATAGTTCTTACCATATATATATGATAGTTTCACACTCAGTAATTCTGTTGAACTGAACAGTTACTGCCCATTTACACCTAAAACACAAATCCTGTCCAAACTTTGCAGTCTTTATGATGAAACTGAATTCTGGCATTGTAATATCCAAATGAGTTCATATCTGAATATACAGTAATTATATGCCTGTAACCATGCAAAATATTAGCCCCAGTGAAACTAGAAGAGGGAATTTCAAGATAGGGCTAAATTTAAAAAAAAAAAAAGAAAAAAGTACTTCACCTTCAAAGACTAAATTTAAAACTTTTTTCCAATTGTCCAAATTTAGAAGAAAAGTCAACCTATGTATGGCAATTATACTACTGTTATAATTATCAAAGTAGCATTATCGATTATGATGCATGATAAACATTTTTCACTATTTTTTCTTTTCTTTTTCCTTTTTTTTTCTTCACACAGCATACATAACAAAAAGGACTTGTATTTTTTTCTAAAAAACCATTCAGAGGCGATGCGGTGGCATATCAGTGGCACCAGACTGCACCCTCCCAATGACTGGGATTTTTGACACATGAGAACATTTTTCTCATAGGAGTTTGCAGATGTTTGAGTGGTACTTATATTCACGTAATAAAATTAGTACAAGATCAGCTGTGGCATGTGTGTATTTTTCCACTACAAATACTTTCTATTCAATTCCAGCCATAAATATTGCCATAACAATTCTCAAGGCAGTGGAACAACTGCAGTGCTAATTAGAATGAGATTCTGAAGGGTTCTTGCAACCAATAGAAATGATTCCCACAGTCTGTTATTTAAACTCATACTTGTCAATCCTTTGATTTTAATCCTGGTACATGGCAAAATGTTTGAATTCCGGCAAATCAATATTTTTACATGTTATTGAAAGAAGGGAATTTTCAAGCTGATAGCAGGGCAAAAGGCTTGGCGTACTGCTAAGCAGTGGCATCACTAGGATTTTATGAATATATTGCAATGCACAGCTTGGCATCTCTCCTTTCTGTCATCTTGATGACAACAATATTGCAGAATAGTCTTCTTGCCTAGCAACTTAAATGACCACAAACAATATAACGAGCCCTGCGGAAAGGGATGACAGCCGCTATGACTATCTTACGCGTATAACCTATGCTGTGCATAGCATAGCTTAGTGCAGTAAACAGCTTTTGTGTTTCAGACACAGGAGAGACTGCAGAGACCAGCAAA
The DNA here is from genome assembly GCA_013398295.1 of Chionis minor. Taxonomy (NCBI): domain Eukaryota; kingdom Metazoa; phylum Chordata; class Aves; order Charadriiformes; family Chionidae; genus Chionis; species Chionis minor. The sequence goes on from VZSF01000512.1 coordinate 314,367, forward strand.
GTAGTTTTTTGCACACAGAAGTATTTACAAGCACAGACTAATTGCGTAAAATATTGGAAGACAGAATTTGTTGTAATCTGTGGTATGGTGACTGGGAGGTTCTTTTAGAGATAACATGGGTTTCATCCATTGTCGTGTGTGATATGGTCACTGCTGTGCAACGCATATAAGGGTCTGACTCATTGCAGGATCGACAGGAGACCTGCCCATAGGACAATTACTTTGAGTGACATTAAGCACCAGATTTTGTTTTCCTCCTGGTTGGAAATTTTATATCCTCTCAAATCTCAGTAGAGAAAATTTAAAAGTCAAGCTATGGTTAGCACTGTAATAGTACTCAGCAGGAACAGATACAAGAAATAAGGCAGAATAAAACCTAGGGCTTAGCCCTGCTTATCAATTCATGCCGGTGGACTCCCCCATCTTAGAGGCAGCCTTTTGGCTGCGAGCAAAGAAATAAAGATGCCAGCTTTGGGTGAAACAGTTCAACTCACCAGGGAGGCAGAGGCTTCATAAAGAGTTTATCGGAACAGTCCGTCACTGCTGTGAAACACTAACATAGCTAATGGACTGATGAAAGACCCCTGTGCTGTTTTGATTGTTGCCCTTTGCTATGGCACATGGACCTCCCTCTTGAAGGCAGAGAGTAGCTGTTCTTGTGGCCACGTACTCAGAATGGGGCCAGTTTAACTTCTTAGCTATGGGGATCATAAACCCTTTCACAGACTCCCAAAGAAGTGCCCTATCAATCATATAGTCAGCGCTATTAAACAAAAAAATTTCCTTTACTCTTTTAGCAACAATAAATGACAATGAAATTGCAGAGTGAAATGCAATTCTGTGTTATTGTGCTATTTAAAAAATTCGTCTCAAGCTCCTTCACAGACGCTAAAAATACACACTGCACGTTAGAAAATGATGTGTTTTTTTAAAGTACTTAATGGATTGTCTGGACATGTTTTGAAGCTGTCTTGAACTCTCCCAGAGCACAAAGAGCTTCAGAGTGTATAGTTTATCTTTTCCATAAGTTTGAAACATTAATATTTTTTGTGTTTCTATAATACGTATGTTCATATCCGTGTAAGTTAGGAATAAAGTTCAAAGATATTTTCAAAGTTATTTTGCAGGGCATAATTCTCTTTTATTGTGAATATTGCTTGAATCATTCATGTTGTTTTGTGCTATGGCTTACATAAAGAAAAGAAACACACTGGATCATCTTATCTTTTTTTTCTTGTATATCCCTTCTTAGCTACACAGCCACACTAGAGACAGATTACTCCTGTTATCTGAGATAACAAGATTAAGTTTTGCATATTAATAGTCTTGGGAAGAAGGGGAGGTCAGAAGGATGACAAATGCTGCTTCTTATGAGAACACGTAACATTTAAACTGATGGCAACGTTGTGCACAAATACAAATGAACAAAGCCATTGTTCTGAGTGAAACCTTCAGAGAGTTTTGCATTAGAAAAAATAAGCAAGAAAACATTAATTTATATTGCTGACACACATCTGTCATGTATAAAATCATAGAAACTATGTAAATATGAGATAGACCCGGCTCTTTGGGTTTGGGGTTTTTTTTTGTTTGTTGGTTTTTTTTAAATTTACGTTTAAAGAATTACCGTGGAACAAATCACATTTCATATATAAAATCCAAGAGACTATTTGCCCCAGAACACAACACGATCCAGCAATGTGAGCACTGGAACAAGCCAGCAACTCCCCTTGTGAAACACAGCATTCCTTCTCTGAACACTGATATAATCCTAAACCTTTCTCAGCCTACTAGTTCACGTCACTGCCTCATCTCATTCTGACCAAGTGCCCAAGCGTGTACCTAAACAAGTTGAAGCCCCCAGATATTAAACGCCCTAGCCCCCAGATATTAAACGCCCTAGCCCATTTGTGGCTGGGGAAGGATTTTCCAAGGTAGCGAAATTAGCTGTCCGGGTGGAACTGGAGCACTGAAACTCCTGTGGTTGAGTCTGCACGATTGTGTAAGCTTAGGAAAGCACCTCGGGGAAACCTCAAGCATCTTACGTTGTCTCCCCGTGGAATCAGAGGAAAGCTGGAGCAAGACCCAAGGGTGATCAAGAGACCACGACCAAACAGCACCCTAAATTCTTTGGTCATACAGACCGCTTCCAGCTGTCCTTGAACAGGAATAAGAGAGGACCCATGCGAGGGAGGCGTAACTGGAGAAAATGCCTCCAGTTGTGTTTTACAGACATTTGTCTCCAAGCAACAAAGAAGGACAAATAAACTGTAATCAATTTGTTACTGTAAAAGCTCAAAACCAGAAGGTCCCTGGCTTGAGGACTAACAGAACTGTAGAAAAATACCTTAGGACAATAAAAATTGTGAGGGTAGCATTTAAATTAATCTATAGACCCCAGGACCTTGGATGTGCTTGCCTTGTGACTCATATAGATCAGCGTAAAGTGGAAATGGGATTGCTCCTTGTTGAGGCAACACAGAAGGATATCAGTGAATCACTTATTTCCATTTTATGTGTTCAGGAGTCCACGACACTCAAATGTGGCAGTAATGTAGTAATTTTTAAGTGTACTCCTTGTAGCCAATCAACTACATTGACACGTAATAAGGGACATTATACAGAAAATCATACAGAAAGGAGAATTAGTCATAAAAAAATACGAGACTGCAAGGTTCAAGTCATGTGTAAGTCAAGTCTAGTAAGCTTTTTGACCCCCTAAAAATGTGTCTCACATTGTGGTTCCGAGAATAACAGTAGCAAGGTCCCTAGCTGTCAGTTGCCATGTCCAGGCAGGAGTACAAGGGGGAGGCATCGTGTTTGGCTTACATGCACAGGAGACACCAGAACTGGGTGAGGTAGGGAGGCCCTCATTTTGACCTGACATGGCTCTCTTCTGCTCTTTTTCCTGGAAGATCTAGGAAGGCTTCCCCAATTCCCCGAAGCTCAGATTCCTTGATGTTTTGAACCTGAACTGGTGTTACCGCACAGGAGCATGCCAAGTCACCAGGCAGAGGGCAGGGGACAGGGATGGCTCCCTGTGCAGCCGTGGTTTGGCTCTTCAGCCCTATGGGCTGGGGGAAGTGAGGTGGCACTCACTTGGTGTGGGTGTCCCATGGGTTGGAAACCCACGGAGAACCTGGTGCTGCAAAGGAGGCGGTAGGTGACACTTGTTGCATGACCTGACTTGGAGGGTGTGCTGAGAGGACTGTGCTCCCAGGGTGGTCTCCACATGTCTTGGTGGCTCAGCTGTGACCCTGGCGGTCGGACAGTCCTCACACACCTTCTTCTGAACTACGCTCTCTGCAGCACCTTCAAGAAACAGATTTTGGGAGATACGTAGCACATCACAGTCTGCCATTATGGCTGCAGCAAATTGTTAATAAACCATTGGTCCATGAATGCAAGTGAGTCAGTCACAAATTTAAAATATTAGGGGGAAAAAAAAATATTCATATCCATGCAGACTTCTGCAAAAGAGAATTAAGTATTTTATAGTGATGAAGTATTTTAAAGTGATAATTTTCAATACACTGAGACTGACCTGCTAAATTTAAGCAAAGTTTCAGGTCTTATCAGACTGACTCCATTAGTATTTAAGGAGAGAACAAATTTTAGCAATTGTGAATAAGATCTTTCTTTCAGAGAACTTTTTATACTAAGTTCACTGTAACTATTTTTTCTTAAGGAATTAAATCAGAGTCTGTCCCTCAGAAGACTCAAATGCCTGCAAAGTCAGGAGCGTTATCAAATTTATATATGCTTATATTTGAACGAATTGTATAGGAAAGTGTCATGAAGATTCTGTTCACCATTTCCCCTGAATCCTGTCATTAGTAGGTAGCTGAAAATGTATCTTCAGGTTGGAGTGACTGATTCGCTGGTAGAGCACACACGCTGTCAAGAGCAGCATACATCTGTTGAAAGTCATAAATACTACAAATTAATTAATTACAAAGACAAATAGTTATACTCCAACCAATTCTGTTTTTTCAAAGATTAAGCACAGGCTGGTATAACACTATTTCCTGAATATTCGGGCAAATTTGAAAGATTATTATTTCCTCTAAAACTTGTAAATGGTATTATTTTTAAATTAGGTTGGCTAATACATGTTATTTCTATGAAAAGCTAACCTAACCAACAATAAGCTATGAAAAGCTAACCAACAATACTGCAATGTCTGATGCTCGTCAACTGCAGATTAACGTAACCTAAAACATGAAATTTGTGATAAAAACCTTTTTTTTAATGCATGAGACTAGTACTACATCTTTGAAATATCCTGCCACAGTTGCAGTATTTTCTTGAACACTGCAAGCAGTTAGAAAAGTTCCTGTCCAGAAATGACATGGACATCTACTTCTCTCTTCAATCTATTCCACTCTTTTCTCTAGTTCTCCTATTATATTGTTCCTGGATTATTTCTTATCTCTTGATTCCTTGCAATGAGGGTCACAGACTTACAGATCCTTTGAGTCCACCTCATCAGTCTTTTTTCTCAATTCTTTGTTCTTAGCAATGCAATAAATGGCTAGTTTATTAGCTGAAGAGAGAAGTACACAGACACCAACAGCTATGTAGTGCACAAAAACCGGAGAGCATGCATTTGTTCTGGCATTGCATATATAGACAGAGAAAAGAGAATGGCATCAGATACTGAAATATTACAGCCCAGATTTAGGCAGAAAAATGGCTTACTAACCAGTGACATGAAAATACCATTTCTTCCTCATTGAAAAGTGATATATCACATTTCTACACTATCTTCCTACCCCAAAATGGAAGAAGATGTTGAATTTTAATTTAGAATCAAGAGTTCATACATCTCATACATATCCGTTCCGTCTGATTGCATTCCACTGCATACATTCATTCTTTAATTATATCTCAATTTTAATATTAAATATGTCAAATATGATTAAAGAGCTTAACAAAACATTTATGAGAAAGCTAAACACTGTGACCTTTCCATTTGTCTCATTCTCCTGTTTCAAAAATAGTGATTTTGAATCGCAGTAATAACAAAGATTATTCAGTTTAAAAAATTTATTAGTAGGGCAAATAAGAAACTCAGGACTTTTCCAGTGGTTGCTTATATGACTTTGGATCAGTCACTGACTCGCTGTGCTTCCCTTCCTCTGCTTATAATGCAGGGCAGTGTATCTTTGGGAGAGCAACTGCCTTCTAGTCTGGGTTCTTATAATCGCAATGCTTCTCTGTCACCTTGGATGCCGGCGGGCACTAAGGATGGACCTTACAGATTGGCATGTCTGAGTTTTCCAAAACCAAGCACTACAGAGCAGTCAGGACTGATGATTTACTACAGACCATTTTTTCTAACTTGCTTACAGCAACTGAAGAAGCACAAACACGGACATCTGACATTTTAGCAATTTTAATTAGAAATACGATCATGTCACCATTTAATGACAAATGTCCTATCAGCTTGCTGAACATCACAAGTGGTGTTCTAATAGTATAGCATTATTTAGGCTTGAAGTTAAGAAAAACTGTCATTTATCATTTTAATGCAAATTATTTTGTTTTGGAAAAATTAACCTACTTATTATTTCTGTTTTATGAGGCAATAACCAAATCGAACATAGGTGTTCGAGCTTTCAATCTAACCACTCAATAATCTGCTCATTGCTTCACAAAATAACCTGAATGTCATCATCTCATATAACCATCTCGTTGTTCAAGTATTTAGTAAGCTCTGGGCAAATTCTCAATACACTTTCCAAACCTGAGCCAAAGAAAACTATGTGGTAATGTGAGTATTCATAGATGAGTGTCTCTCAGATTCTGGCATACTGAAACCATATTCCAATTGGTAAGATTTGTGGCAAAATTTTAAGTCCAGACTCCTAAAGCTTGCTGAAATGCAGACCAAAGGTTTTCAGGAATTCCATCAGGAGTTGTACAAACTGCAGTGTTAGGACTTCACAAGCTATACAGATTTGTTTTCACCAGTTTAGCCTCATTGTACACAAGAGTATAAATAAGGGCAATGTATATCACTGAAGTCAGAACTAATCAGGGTAGATTTTATGAAATTTTCAAAAGATTTGAAGATTACAAAGGTGTGACAATGATCCTGCAAAGTTTTTAGTATACTTGTGTAATGTGTAAAAGCCCCCAAAGCGTTCGGGTGTATGACAGCTATCTTTCAAAGATACTTGATTGTATAAACAGAGGAACCATAAATTACAGCTCTGCTAAAATGTAGCTCTTAAGGAATGAGTAATCTCAAGTATTTCAGAGTTTTCAATTCTTATAAAAAATAGCGAGCTCTGAGGTAAACATGACTTAAGCAGCATCCCACCAAAACCAGTTCTATCTCCTGATAGAGATAGAACAGGAGAGCAGCACTTTTTTAAAATATAGATAAGGAATTTTAATAATTTTTGACAATGAATTCATAAAAAAAGATTTGAAATATTCACAAAAATGTGGTTAATTCAATAAACAATTTTGATTAAAAAAAGAAACATGGAGGAAAATTTGAAATTGCTGTAAATGAAATATCTAATTTTAACACACCTAAAACAACTTTTAAAAAACAAGGTTTTTTCCAACTTTTAAAATTTGAAATGATATTATGCATTTACGGCTATTCTACATTTTTAAAAAGGAAAAAACCACATAGAATGTTTTATAAAAAGAGCTAAGTAGACAGGACATTAAACAAAAGTTTGTGGATACAGATTTTGAATCCTTTGATGTTGATTCAAAATGAAAGTTTTGTGTTTTCTTTTATTTGTCAGAAATCAGATAATTTTCTTTTTCAGTTTCACCCAAATAAAATCTCCCTTCTCCCTTTCTAGGGCCAGATTTTCTTTCTGACATGGAAAAAACAAATGGATTAAATAAGTCAGATTCTAAATGTTGAATAAATCAGTTGTCAAAATGGGAAATTTAGGTCTTAAAAAACCTAAAAAATACACTTGAAATATTAAATTGAACAGACACACCACAAGACCTTCGTGAAACCCAGCTAATGCTGTTTGCAGCATGCAGAGAGACTACAGCTTCTGTATGCTTAAAATGAACTGTAAATACTTCATCAGTGTTTAAAAATGTCTGGATAGACAGTAGTGCATCCGGGGTTTTTTACAGAGCAGCAGTTTTGACTGGGCCAAAAAATAACATTCCTGAACATACCTCGTGTTTCAACACTGACCGTTCCTGGAAGCACTGGATTTTCCTTGTGTCAAGTGTATCACACCTGTGCAGCCCCGCCATGGACCGTAGCACAGGCAGCAAGATTCCCAGCGTGTTCCTGGGATAGCTCAAGATTAGTCAAGCCTTGGAACTAACGCTGACAGGGTCTCCAGAAACTGATTTAGAGAAAATCATTTCAACATGATGTGATTAGCAAGCCAATGCTATATGTGTTCCCTCAAATGTAACAACATCCCACCTTCTATTGAACCACCGTTGGCGCTGTGTGAAGTGGAATGCAATTACGAGGTAACCAAGAGGTTCCTTGTGCTGTTTATCTGGCAGGCTAATGCCATTGAAATTGTACGTATTTCATTGAGCTTTCTTTCCCAAGTAATACCACACATACCACATCACATTTATATATATACATTTTTTTTTTTTTCTGCTGATCCTAGGGTAAACTGTTATGCACAAACATCATTCTAAAATTATTTTCCCAAAAGGAAACTTTCAGTGAAGAAAGGGCAAAAAAGAGATTCTAACAATCAAGTGTCAGATTTCTAGGCATATCACTAAATTGTCTTGAAAAAACAATTTAAAGGCCTGCTTTTTCAGCTACTTGTACTATTTTGAAAACAGAAAGCGTATTTTGATCTGTGGGGATACTTTGTGTTTTGTGGATTTGTTAAAACTTCCTCCCTCTGACCCCCTTCTCTCCTCTCACCATCTGCAGTGCAGAAGAGAAAGAAAAAGAGCACGTGGGAACTGAAGAAGCGAGAGGCAGACACAGGCAGATCCCACGTGTGGGTCAGCCTCAGCCCAAACAGCAAGTCAGACGGGACACGGTGGTTTAGCTGGGAACTGCAGGGAACGCATCCCCTCCTGTCTCCCTGGCCAAGCCCTCCAGAGGAGGAAGACCGTTTTCTGATGGGAACCATTGCTCGAGGAATGCCAGTTTCGAATGTCTCGTGCTTTCCTCTGCAGCCTCCGATGCCGACCACCGTTAGGAGGCTCAGGTTTTGCAGCCTGAGCCTACACAAAAATCTCCGTCCTCCTACCTCAGCTACACGGCGCTGGGCAGGACCGATGGCGTGTCTCCAGCAGCAGCTGCAGAGCCCTGTGTCCGTCCTGCGCCCGCTCGGGGCCGCGCGGGTGGGAGCTGGCTCCCGTTCAGAAGCTGTACAGCAACGCTAGAGTGCTGTTGGACCTAAAGTAAGAGCCTTGAAAGGGATAAATTATATCACCTTGGGCTTGATGGAATGTTTACAGGAGTTCAAGGGTTCCTGACCAGAGCCAGTCTGTGTCTGCCTGACCGGAGCAGGGGTGAGAGAGATATGCCCTATCTGCATCCACCTGTGTCAACATGCCCCCTGCATGGCCTTGGAGGGGGGATCAGTAACATGGTGTGACACGGGCAATTTTTTCATCTAAGGGGCCCCTTTCTTCGGCTGCTTCTGTTTTGTTTTGAGGAGTTAGAAAAATACGTAATTTCTCCCCCAGGATTTACGAATCCCATCCGCTTTGCACTCAGTGTTTGAATACTCTCTGAATGACATCAGGATTTTATGCCTCGGGAGTGGAGGTGTCGTCAATGCAAAGAGACTGGCCCAGAGTCCCAGTCCAAACATATGTTATTTGGGAAGGGCTCTCAGTAGAAGGAAACTGTTTGTTTTGATTAGTTTTCCACTCCAGATAAAGCCTTCAGTGGTCTGTTGAGATAGAAATGTCCTGCCAAGTTTAACATTTCCACACTCTTGAGAAATTTGAGATGCTGAGAGTCGGGTAGATAAGTAAATGGCTTGCTTCAACCAACATGGACACAGATCTCTGGTTCCAGGGATACCTATTGACTTTATGGCTAATGTATGTCAATTGCCCCCTATGCTGTCTTCAAGCGTCATCTGCTTTGTCGCCTTAACACAAGATGTGTCTTTTTCAGGGGCTAAGCTCTTCTGCCAGACCTTAAATGCTTGTTTACGCACTGGAAAAATCCTTTTGAAGTAAATGGTGTACATGTATATTAAGCATTTGTTCTGATAAGGGAAGGCTTATTATTTGATCAGTCTAATCACTTCATACTTATGCTCCCCTATCACAAAATATTAATATTTGGAAGCAGTAAGGTCGTGTATGTGCCTAACACTTGGATCAGGAAGGAAAAAGAAAAGCTGAAGTGATCTCCTTCAAAAGCAAAGTACATCAGGTATGAAAATTTCCAGAAGATGGGTTTTCTCGAGTGTTCTGACTATGCAGAGGGGAGCGGTTCAGGTAATGCAAACCTCCATAAAGTCACATCTGTAAGTGGCAAAGAAGAATTTGATCCTGATCCAAGTTGCTGTCAGAATAGAGTTAATGCACACACAATTTTTGTCTTTTTGTTAATGAATGAAGACTTGTAAGGTTATAAAAATGTTACATAGAATATCAGGGTATTAGTAGTAATCTCTGATTTTCCCTGTTCCTTGACTTTTTCTATTTTAATTATTTGACTAAATTTATTGCCCTCTGGATGCTGAAATGTTGAAAGTTTACCTGGTTTCAGAAGTTTGTTGAACTTTAAGAGAGAAGGGGTGTGATGTATCTTAGACAACACATCTTGAACATGGGAAAAACCACATTTTTCTTCCTTCAAGTGATGGTTTATACAAATATACATTCAACACTGTGGGTCCATCACAAGACTGTTACTTGGGAGAGAATTCCGGGGCTGAAATTCCTGACAGGGCAGACAACCTACCTTTACAACAAAGACAAGAAAAGTATTTTGAAGAGAGTTTTCATTCTTGTTTAATGAACGCTGTCACAGCTGAATTATATACAGATTGTTCAAAACAAAGCAAAACAATCCGGTGATTTGTGATTCCAACCTAGAGAAGTGATGCTTTTTAACATCTACATTACTTCAAAGAGGGAAAACCTGAAGCATAACCGTTCATTGAAAATATTCTGTGCTGATATTTATTACACCATTTGAGCATGGCCTTCACTGGACATTACTGGGTTGTTGCTAAGAAACACTGATATATGATACCCAATTATATTACTGATATTGAATTTTTATTACTTACCATGTTATAGCTTGCTTGAAAACAGCTGCAATTACACTATGAAGGGAAGGGAAGCTAGCCGCCTCTATTTAGTACCTTTTGTATTTTAGTTACAGACTGAAGTCAGTATCTTTTTATAACATGCTTGTAACGGTTCTACAGTATTTCATTTAAAAGGTATAATACTGAGATTATTGATAATCTGCACCTGCATCTCATACACAGCCATCTCAATAATAAACCAAATGTTCTCTTTGATTTTCACCCAAAGTAAGACAAGTTGCAGAAAGGTCAGTTTTAGGGTTTCTCTATTTTCCATCTTAATGTGACAGTTCATTTTGACCTGCAGGTAATAAAATAAGAAGCACTCAAACCCACAGCTAATATTTTCAAGGCACTTCATATTTTATTTCTTTTCATCTATGCAATTGACCAGTTGAAAGCTGAAAATGAAAGGATGTTTTATAATCTGTATTTTTAAGTCCCCTGTTGTTTTGTGTGGCTTAAGAATATTTTTCTTTTAAAAGAACCACTCATCCAATAGTTGATTTATGTCAAATACACCCAATTTCTGCTAGAGAAAGTATATCCTCATTTATACAAACATAGTTGTTCAATTACATTATTTTTTTATATAACAATACAGCCCAGAATCCCCATAGCCAAGACTGGGATCTCAGTGCAGCTGGTACTCCAGGAAAACACAAATGGAGACAGCAGTACTTCCCTGTAGAGTTTACACCTCAAAACAGACAAATAACAAGACAAGTAATGCTAGATTCATAAAGATTTTGCAAAAGGACTAATGATCTAAAACATCTTTGCAAGTATGACCTGTAAGCAACTTATCCATCGTTTCTGTACCATCCCAGCTGCAAAAATGCAGATAAAACTTTGTGATAGAAATTCTGGTAAAATACATAACTGATAATCAGAATAACTAAAAAAAATATTCCAAACCAAACCCAAACTCTCAGAGGGAGCCTACTAGGATATAAAGATTCAATATCTATAAGGCTTTTAGAATTTGCAAAACAATCTAGGTCCTACATTACATACTGAAATATATGAAGGGTGAACAGACCCCTATATTGATAAAAAATCAAATTATTTTGCAGGACGTAAAAAAACCTGAGACATATGCATATGTAAAGATCAAAGGAAGAGATCAATGCAGTAAATGGAACTACATATTAGGTGTCCAAAAAAAAGAAAAACACATAAGGGTGGTTGGCATCTGAGGAAAGATGCAAGAAATGCAGAGGATGATCTCACATTGCAAGAATCTGTCAGCACTTGGCATGGGCTACAAAGACCAAGAAGGATGCAGCTCCACCCACTCACTGAATTTGTGGGAGGAAAAGGGACCACCTTGCAGTGAAAGGCAAACGGACAATCAGGATGAAAACTACCAGTAGAGTAATACAAAACAGTATCTTGCTATAAACATGCCTGATGAAAGGTCATGGAAACTGGAACAAAAAAAAGTAAAACTCTCTTTACAGTGAAAAGTTTAACCTTACTTAAAGCCATAGCTAAACAACAAGTAGGAAAAGATGAACAACAATAAAAGCTAAAAATATAGAATTCTTCAGCCTCATGAAGAAGGTCAAAACCAAATGGAAGTGTTCCAGGATATCTTCTGAGGACTAGGGAAGCACCCAGCACAGTAGAGGATAAAACTAAAGGAATTTAGCTCCTCCACCATGACTTCTGGGAAATTCCCCAGAAGTTGACAGCAGGAGCAGGTAAACTCATTGTGTTTGCAATCACAGAACAAATAAAACCAGAATATTCCAATGAAACAGAAAGATGGGCTATTATAAATCCCAAATACTAGATTATCAGATCATGAACCCATGCCATGTGGTACATCCACCTACTTTTTAGATAATAACATATTATGTCACTCTATTTCCACTCCCAAATCTGCCACGATGACCCTTATCTTCTCCCTCCTGAAATCCAATTTCCCTTCCTTCTTCTGCTTCCTATTGCAAATGACCCTGTGTTTTTCCTACTTTCCATTTCTTTGGCCTGAGTACTGAAAGGCAGCGGAAAATTTTTAGGCTTTGTCACGGGCTGAAGTTTACTCTGTATTTCCCTCAGCTTGCTAATGAGAACATACATGACTTCTGGTTTGCAACATCGTCAATGAGTCCATGTGTGCCTTTTGGCAAGGAATTGCTTGTATTGTGATGGGCGCCTAACCAGGTGGGAGGTAAGGGTCTTCTGAAGATTATAGTATTTATTTTGCCTAGGAAGTTACAGAAGAAATGTATTAAGACAATCTGGACTGATATACTCCAGTTGCTTTTATAATTACTTTCCTGACTTTGATTATTTATTCTTAAAAATTTCTTCTAAAGCTTAGTATAAACTCAGTCTTGCAGGTATGCGTTGTTTTTCTTCCTTAGATATAAGCACTACATTTTTCAAGCAACCAGTACTTAAATTTTGATGTATTTATTAGGACCTCTTACTACTGGGACTTGGGATTTCACTTGACATGAAAATAAGTTGAAACAGATTTGAAATATGCATGTCAACATAGAAGTAATAGAGCTACAGAAGGATTTTAACACTCTCCCAGCTGAGTAAGGTATTATGTATCAGCTACCATAAAACAGACCTGCAACTGCTCCAGAGCCTGGGCAAGAAGATTCTTATCCCATTCACACTTATCCTGAGAAGTCCTCTATTGGACTTACCTTTGATCCAATTCAATTCCTAAATCTACATTTCAGTAGATTTGCTTTTAATGTGCACTAAATGATACTTCTCATGAAAGTTTATTTCCTTCTAAGAAAAATAGGAGTTGTGGTTTTGGTCAAAAATACAACCTTGATAATTTATATCATCAAGTACTATTTAATTGTAATTCTTTCTACATGTCTGCCTGTTAATCCTTGTATTTTCTGCTGAAATAGAAAGAGAACATGTTAATAGATTACCACTGAATAATCTGGCAGAGATACCTTGTAGATTGAAAGACTTTTTGTTGCTTTGGCAACTGTAATGAAATGCTGTACTACAGCATTTCATTTGGCAAGAATTAGATCATTAACTGCATTTCTCATGAACAAGATTCTTTGGTTTCCTCCTTGCCAGCAAAGAACATTTGCTGGTCATTTTTCTCTCAGCAATGGGAATATCATGATTTGTTTTAATAGTTATTATCACAACAGACCTTGGAGGTTCTGAATGTTTTTCGTGATAGTCTACATTGTTTTCTACTTTCCTAAATTATTCTTGTTAAAACATGTATATGGATTTCATTGTTAGCCTGCCTTGGAATGTAATCCAGAAACCCTTTAAGTCAATGGCAAAATTGTGATTAACTTACATAAATTTTAGCCTTGGTCTTCAAAGCTATACATGTGTAGGCAGGTGTTATGATGCCAGATGTTCCTACTTGATTACAAGGAAAGCGAAAAAAAAGTCTCAGAATTGGTTAGATTCTGCTGTGCACCGTGGATTTCCCTTTAAGAATGTGCTGATGCTCAGTATTTTAGAAACTTGTGTTACCTAGAGATAGGTTTCAATATTTTTTTGGGAGTCTATGTTTTGAGACTACTGAATGTTTATATATGGAATTACATTCTTAGTGCTTCCTGAGTTTGTAACAAACAAAAAGCAAACATAAAAAAGAAACACACACAAATCCCTCACCCCAAACACAGTATTTACATTCTACTAGTCTCAGATTTCTCAAATCCACACAAATGACTAAATACCAGAATATAAGCATGAAGAAAGATCTCCACAGATCAGAAATTAGGAATCCTTGGCCTTAAACACTAAGTATTTCTCAGCCTAACAAAAATACAGCTATTGAAACAGGATGAAAAAAGTCAGTTGGAAATAAATCTTTTTGAAGTAACAACACAGCATAGACAGAAATATCAGCAAGGTACTCAGTATTCTCAAACAGAGTGGAACAGGTGTTATGAGACCACTGCAGTGACTTCAACAAGGTTTATATAAACACCAAAAAAAAAATATTTATAAAAAAGTTTTTATTTTGATTCTCTTGGTCCTGGTATTAGACATCTACCATTGGCATGTATTAGTATCGTCTTGCAGTTTGCAAGGACACTATGATAATAAATCCAAGGGAGGCAGGAACTATCCAATTTATCTCCTAGTATTTAATTTTTCTATTTGGAGGCTGCTGAAATTACAGTCCTTGCAATCTCTGCACAGCACAACTCTGGAGGCAGCACAATCAGGGACACTGCTCATGTTAGCTGAACATTAAGCTTCCTAGAGTTTTATTCAGATCGTGCCTGGAAGTACCTAATTTTCTGTTCACTGACTTAAAACTTTCCCCAGAATGAATCCTAGCTATGACTCTTGAGAGAGAGGTTTCTGCACCTTGGTTTTCCCAAGGTTCAATAATATGTGCCTGTCAGACTAGGTTCCAGGCAAAAGGAGGCTAAATAAACCCTTGCTTACCCTTTTCACTTGTCTCAAAGATTGAACCAACACTCAGAAGATTTTGATTTAGTTCCTTGTCTTCCAGGATGGATCCAAACATACATATTCTACCTCCTGAAAGAAACCCCCAATTTGTAGGTGCTGGAATGGAAGTCCTTTCTGTTCTCCCAGAGCTATTTCACTTTGTGTGGAGTTACTAAACATTAATTGAAAATGGTAAGGCTTTTCATGACTTCATGATCTAGTGGCTGGAGCACTTCCCTGAGACAAGGGACAACTAAAGTTCTATTCTTGTTCTAATTAATATTTCATCATCTGTATTAAGTGCTCTGTGGCATATAGACAGAAAAGTCTACTCTTCAGCTTCAAGAAAGAAACCAAAACTCTCTCACTCCCAATCCATTAAACTCCAGTGTAACTCAAAGTCCAGAAGCAGAAATGTCAATGTGGTTTGCTTGCAATCTGGATCAAGAAAGCATTATCAGTATCCGTGTCTGGAAAAAAATATTATTTCTTCCTCACTTAGCAAAAGAGTGGACACGGGAACAGTGGAGGAGGGCTCAGACTGCAAATTCATAGTGTACAGAAGCTCCTCCATGAATATCAGAGTAAAGTGCCTATCACCCAAAAAGTATAAAACTAAATGAACCCGCTTTTTTTTTTCAGACTTCACCTGGTGACTACTCAGCTGGTGTGCTGGTTCTTTTGGATGCCTTCTGTAAGAATCTTAATATTTTCATATTATTTTTACAAAGACTAAATGCCAAACGCAGATATAGAGTATACTTCTGAGCCCAAATACCTGCTGTACTCTGCACTGCGATAACTGGATACCTTTTGACTATAGACCTTACATAAATGACAGATAATCGAAAACTGAGCAGTAAGGTAAAAAACCCTGAACAGACTATCTCACAAATTTTCTTTTGATCATCAGTACTGAGTTACAGCTGGGAAGGGAAAAAAAATATTTTAGGCAAATAAAAAGGTTTTGGAGAGGGTATGAAAACCAGATATGTTGGAGACAGAATGAGAAAGGAAGACATCTTTGGGAAAATTCTATTTCTCTAAAATTTGGAGGCAGGAAGGAAGACTTAAAAAAGCAAAGCCAAAATTCTTTTATAACTTTCAGTGTTAATTTAGTATCTTGTAGAAGTAGGCTCCCTGGCTTGACAAAATCCCAGGAATTAGCCCTGTAACTCTGATTTTCCTTTTTATTTGATATTTCATCCTTTATAGGTCAACTACTATGCAAAAGAAGGCAGAAATAAATCATGAAGGAGAATACTTTAAAAAGCATTCCTCATGCTGAGTTCTGGCCTGCAGAGCACAGAAAGTGATCTGTCGCACGAGGTGGAAATTTAAATCAAAGACACCAAATATTTACACACAGAAGTAAGCAAACAAAACAGGCAAAATAAAGCATGAACAAACATTTGAAGTCTTGCCTAGGATGTATTTGGTTATAGAAGAAAAGCGTGGTGAGAACCCTGCACAAAATGGTGTGTGTATTTTTGTGGAAAAGAAAAAGCCTGAAATGCTGCACAGGCATATGATTTGCATGTGAAAACACTTGGCATAGCAGGTGCCAGACCTGCTGATATAGTACAATACACCCAGGAAGTTAGTTAGGGTTGCTAGGACAAGGTGGAACATTTTGTTGATTTTGTGGAAGTGTTAACCTCATCACTCATTTGTGTATGCCAAGTTTGAAACAACATGAATTAATCATCCCCAGTTAATACCTTGAGTTCATCCATTTATTTGTATGAATGTTTCCAGTGCCGCCTTATTATTTTTATTTCCTTGTTCTAGTTACCTAATCTAAAGGGTTTGGGGTTTTTCCCAGTCTTTCAGCAAATATAATGAGTTATTATTTCTAAATCGGAAGCTGATTTGCAAATCTCTGGTAATGATGAGCCTGTCTTCATGTGTGTAGTTTAATGCAGTTACAGTGCAAGCAGAATACCAGAACTTTTGTTTTTCTCTCTTGGATGACTGGGAACAGATTTTACATCTTTAACCCTCTCTCGATTGTATCACACCATCCAACAACTCTTTGACCAAATTTCTGGGCTGGCCCTTTCGTTTATCAAGTGTTATCCACCAGGACCCCAGGAAACGTTGTGGTTTCAAGCACTTTTTTTCCGCATCTTGTGTGAAGGTAAAGAAAATAACTGTGTGGCTTTTTTTTTGTATTACAGTTATCAGAAAAAGGCAGTGACTAACTGTACTGCTTCTTAGGCATAAAGGTACTTTTTACTGAGCCCTCCAGAGAAAGGGCAGGTGGTAGTTTCCCCACGAACTCCAAGTTGTTACAGCTCCCATGCCCTGTACTCATGCACAAAGCAGTCTTCAATCTGCCTTCTTTAGCACGAGCGCACAGCATTTTATTGGAAGTCTTTATAAAATATTCTATCGATAATATATTCAATATAATATTTTCCCAGGAAAAAAGAGAGCTTGTCACTGGTGAGAGTCATTGCTTGTAAGTCAGGAGAAGACACTGCTATACAATTTATTGTCAAAATGGCATGATAAAGGCAAACAAAAGGGGTTTTTTTGGTTGTTGTTGTTAAGTTGGATAAATTGAATAATTTCTAAAACGTGTCAGAGAAGTACAGAAGACCAGTCCAAGGGGCTGATGTGTTCCTGATGGAGCTGGGTCTGTCAGACAACTCTGTGCCATACGCAGTTAGAAATGCAGTTCCCCTTAGCTTTGAGGTGGTCAGTACGAAGCCAGAGTTTCTCGAAGCTCTGACACCTCAGGAACTGACAGCCCCCCAGATGCCCACAGCAAATTTGACAGACGAGTTTTCCAGGGAACCCAGGTTATACTTCAGCAACAGCTATTAAAAGGGGAAAACACCTGTAGAGCATTTAGCTTTTAATGGAGTGATACGCATATGAGACTTGTCTTTCAACAGAAGTCCAGTGCAACAAAACTGTGGGGAGTTCTAATTAGGAACAGGGGGGAGGAAAATAACTCATTTTCCCTGATGTGATTAAGCTGATTTATTCCCAAAGGCACCTGTTGGCATGTCCTGGAAGTGTGTATATTTCTGGTATTTCATCACAACATGGGAAAATGAATTGCAGAAAGCCAGTTCCAGACAGGCGATATCTTGGGAGATTTGCTAATTTCTCCTCAAGAAGCCTACTGTTGTTCTGTGCCTTAGTTGATACCAAATTAGAGTATGGTTGAGAAGAAGAACCAGGTAAGGGAGACAGGCATTACAATTGTCTGAAGTCCACATTTTCAAGAATTTGTTAGTTAAGACCGGGCCTGATTTCTAACAGAGCTCAGTTCCTCCTGTTCAGGTAACTCCATAAAGTGGAAACTGCAAAAGAACTCAGCACCATGGGTGTCACTAGGGAAATAAAATATTCCTGTGTTTGTGGGTGTTGAACTCTTGTGCCAAGTTGTGCCTTAAAGCCACAAAGTCAAAATCGGCACTTTTGAAGTCTAGAATGATAGCAACAATGAAGCAGCCTAGTCATAATCTTTAAAAACATCAGTGCTTTTGGTTATGCACACTGAAGGCGCTCATTATTGCAGTTAAAGAGACATAAAAGGATTAATTCAGTCTTGTTCCACTCTTCTGGATTGCAGTCAGTAAAATGTACGATACTTCCAACATTTTAAAACAAATTCAGTGGATTTAATTGTTTTGGAATGTTAAAGCACCACATGAAAGCGTAACAGTGCTCGGTGTTGGTCTGATGAAGACACAGCATCATAGCAGTCAAACAGAAACTGCAAATAATGAAAATTCAAGTACAAAGACTGTTGATTTTGTTGATTTTGACTTTTTTGTTGACTTTTGACTAACTCAAACTAGGACAACTTCCCTTTATGTTCCATCAGGTGGAACAGAGTAACGCCACTGCAAACTTAAATTCTACAGTCTGAGAGCCAAACCCTCTTTCAGAGGGTGATAATTTATCATGAATATTTAGGCATCCAAACATCTGAGACATGTAAAATGTCTTCAGACTCCCACTCCACTGCTACTGAAAAGTGACTAATATCCTCACCTGTACAGCTTTGACATTCAAAATGCCACGTGTCTAAGGTAAATTGTCAGGCATACCCAAATGCTTTCTTAACTGGAGAGACACAAACAACGATTTGCTATTGAGTCCTGCTGGAATCCACGGACAAGTTGGTCCCCAGCCAGCCTCTGTACAGGGCCTGATCCCGGATCCTTGCTTCAAGTGCCGTTTATGCGTTTTGGTCAACCACTCTTCATATAAACTATACATATTTTCAAGGGGAAATGGAGACCCATCCATGCGTCTGCCAGGTGAAGAATATACCATTGGGAGAGCAAGTCACATTGATATCCTATCTGCCTTTTACTTTCATCTACCAATTGTTTTAGATCTTTCCATGCAAAGAGAAATAGCTTTAACAGGGAGAACGTGCAACCCTGTCCTACTCAGGGGATAAGGTAATTTCTAGAGCTGTGACTTCAGGTTTCTGCAGGTTGAAGTGATCATGGAGAATAGAAATATTTTCACTGAGCAGTGTTTGACTGTACTTGGTGTATTATGCTTCAGTTTCACCTATGGCAAGAAGTTTTTGTGCCAGCTTATTGTATTTGAAGCGATTTTTTTCAAAGCTAAGAAAAGGTATCTGTTCAAGGTATCTGTTTAGGGCCCAATTTATCTCCTTTTGGACTTTGAGGTTTTTTTCCCCATTGTCCATTGGTGAATTTCCTTTCCATTATGATCTTTCTCATTACAAAGGTGGATGATCTCATTATTGCGTGTTTTAAAAAGAAAATTCTATGCAGGTATACTCAGGATCTTGCTTAAAGTATTTCACTGAAAGACTACATTCCCAGTTTGAGAGACTTGTATTAATTCTAACATCATGGTTTTAATGAAATTTTAAATGCCAAATGTCTGTTTCCTAAGTCTATCAAACTTTAAAATGTATTTCAATGAAGGAAGGGATTCAAAATTTATGTTGTCACTCACATTGCAGGTATAATACAGAACAGACTGTCTAATTATTTTTATCATAACAGCCTGTTAGTATTTTCCTTTGAAAAAATGAAAATTCTGTGCCTTACTGAAAAGCAGAACATCCAATTCTTCAAAAACCTCATGTACAAAACCTTCAGTTATTTTTTAAAATAAATCAACTACTGACAATTATTAATGATGTTACAAGGCTGAAAACTTCTTATGGCTGAGTCTATGCTACAGAAATGGTGTGATCTGGCAACTTATGCCTTCCTCACTAAGCAAAAGAGTGACAGATTTTATTCTTGATTCAAACACTGATTTCAGCAATTCTTTGATCGTGTTTTCCTTCTCTCTTTCACCTGAAGATCTTGGGGGTAGGAGCCCTTTCAATGTATATTTTAACAGCAGCTGCCGCAATGAAGCCACAGCTCACACGATAGGCCTGGATATGTCTAGAACTAATACAATTAGAAAAGTAGCGTTAATTTTCTCATACTAAACCAACTGGTATCCTATTCACTTATTCAGCAGTGTTCTGTGGGACAGAATTCTATTATCTGGTCATGTCTTAAAAAAGAAAAATTTTTTTTTAGGTAAGCCATTACTGAGTTTCATGCTCTATAAGCTCAGTGTCATCCACACGAGCCAGTAAGAGCTGGCAAGAGAAGGCAGCTGTGACCTCATGGAAGTCATGCAGAATGCAGGCAGCTTAGAAAATCCAGCTATGCAAACTTAAAGGTTAGGGTCAGGCTGTGTCTGCAAATATACTCAAGTCTTCCCAAATAAATCACTCCTTTAGCTTGTGGAATACTTTACTAATTTACAGAACTGGGGTTTTCTTTTTTTTTTTTCTCATAGAATCTGCTTAACATTAATTCAGGATTCAGGGCAAGAATCCTGTTACCGTTTGCCACTCTATGGTGTTTACGGCCTTACAGTAAACATGCTTTCCTTTAGAAGCAAAACTGTAAACAGATCCAACTACCTAAAAATCTCTTTAAAATGGAGACAGATAAGTTTATTTCTGTGCTTCTATTATTCTTTAAACAACCTCCACAGCAATGGCAATATTCTTCCATGACAGATACAGGCAGCCAACAGAACAATATGATCTCTGGATCGTAGGCAGAAGAGAGAAACCGGCAGGTGACATACTGAATATGGTCCATTTTATTTTTTGTTTAAAATTGTTTGTATAGTCAGGGCTTTACCAAGTCAAAAATATTTGGATATTCTCACACAATCATCACTGTCTCACAGGACAGACATCTTAAAAGCAATTGTAGAATATTAATCACACTTGTGAGCTAAATAATTTATTATAATATTTATCTGATACATAACATAAGCACAAGCTTACTGTCTACTTCCTAATCTAAAAATCACAGGTCAAACAAAATGTAACAAGACGAATCACACAAACCTTTTTGGATATGCAAGACATCTGGAAAGCATGGGGTTTGGGAATTACATTTAGTATTTTGGTTTGGTTTTGAAATCTAAATTCCCTGGAGTACATTTTTTTCCTTTCCATTTTTCTCTGCCTCAAGCAAATTAGTAACTCCACTAAAACTTGCAATATGATTTTTAGATATATTAGCAAAATTAATAAAGGTGATTCTAGACATTTGGAGGATGCTGCCTTTCCTCCTTCAAGCCTTTTGTTTTTAGTACTGCTTATAATGAATTCGCCCCACCTAGCTCCGAATCAGCTATAACCTGGGGTCTTCTCACCAGTTTCTACAGTGACCTTTGAACACTGTTGTCTTCTGCACCTGTCCACTCTCCATTGCTTTTGCTGCTGCTCTAGGTCTGACCTCCAGGCCTCTCCTGGTTCACCTGCAGTCCCTGGAGCCCTGCTCCTTGACGTCCTGAACTGGACGAGCACAGAGCAATGCATGAGAAGGGTGGAGAGCAGTTTTCTTGATTGCTAAGCTGCAGATGAGCATTACCAGCACATTATGCAGATGTTATCACAAGACTCGTAATATTATATTTCATAAAGTGAGAACTCTCAGGATTTGCTTTTGTGTTATTAAGTTCTTAATCCTTATGATAATGGAGGGAAGCTTAACAATCTGACCCACATGCACCAGAAAGAAAATTAAATGAATCCCAGATGTACGAAACTTCTAAAGATTTTCTGAGGTTCAACAGATGAGTTTTTAAGTGCTTAGTATTGGCAGTACTGGATGCATATGGCTCGTTGGAAATTATTTCTTTTTGGTGAAACATGTTTTCATTGGAAATGTTGATTCATCTAAACCAAAATATTTTGTGGGAAAAGGTCATTTTCAAAAAGCTTCTTGAACATTTTTAAACGTTTTGTGTTAACACTTTCAAACTCAAACACTTCATGTTCTGAACCAAAACACTCTGCTAGTAACCAGGAGATAGACTAAGTTGATGCATAGTCACACTGACAAGTATTCATTTAATATGGGGGAACCATGACTGATTAACTGACCAAGCTGTAGCATGCTAAACTAATTTTTTCCAATGACGCTTCATTAGACACGACAACTTTCCAGGTCTTCCTTAAGAAGTATGAATTCACTTGGGGAGAAAAGAAAAAGCCATCAGTTTACTGGTGGTTTTATAATGTGTGTATAATGCTGATGTGTGGGGAAAATGAAACAAGCAGGCCCCTGAATTTTCTAATACTACAGTCAGAAGAAAGGGATTTCCAGTATTTTCAAACAGTCAAGTGAAAACCTGGGATTTTTCTCCCCTGTTCCCCTCCCCCCCTCACCCCCCAGCTCTTATACAAAATGTACTTAAAGAATAAGTCAAGGAGCTAAAAGTAAAACATAAACAGGTGTGGGCCGGTGAGGCAGATGAAGAAAGTTTCATGCCCTGCTGTTACTTAGATTTGGAGCACATCTTTTCAGTAATTGAATTTCTTATTCAATCAAATATTTAACAGCTTATGTTCTTTTTATAATGAAATTCTGCAGCCATAGGGACTGGAAGTGTCCCATTTTGAGTACGGTAGTGAACCAGACCTGCAGTTTTGATTGAGGAAATAAAAAATTTGGAAGAAAATCAGAACAGTATAGGTGATTTGGAATTTCCTGTTTAATAGACAGCTTCCAACCAGAGAAATTTTATCTGTTTAAAATTCTCCTCATATTCCAAACATTGTTTGATCTAAAGTAAAAAGAGAAAAGTTGCAAATGCTTATATGTAGCCTACAGAGATATTAAAGCCTTTTTGTGGGGTGGGGGAGATAAGATTGAGGTGATATTGTGTGACTGCATATTTAAAACACTGGAAACAACTTTTTTGAAAGAAGGCATAACTTGTTCTTGCTGCCATTTCTATTTCTTGCCTCCTGAGCACTGTTTTGTTCACCTTATGAGAACAGCATCATTAGGTAGAAGTCCCGATACTACTTTCACTCAGATGATGCTAAAGCTCCAAGCAACCTCAAGAAGAGAAATCTGTATGTCCTAGTAAAATATCAGAGAGTAGTACATCATTCTTTGTAATGCATATACCTATTGGTTGCAGTGTATGGAATCAAACCAGACACAAATGCACAAATTAGCTGAGATTTATGTCGGCAGATATTGCTTATTTAAACATCTGGTCTTGGCCACAGCAGCAATCTGTTAACTCTGCCATTCTCATAAATGTAGTGGTGAGTGAGAGCTAAGAGTATGTGGAAAAGAAGGGCAACTAGCCTTTTCCAAAAGACTGGCCCTTAAAAGTTAAGCAGCAGCAGTGGAACGAAATTTCCACTTACGAACTTTCATTTTGTTAGGCAAAGTGATGAAACTGGCAAGCCAAAGACAAAAAAGAAACCATGAAAGAATCTGGGAAGCAGTAAAAATTTAGCTTTTGGGAGTCATGCTACAAGTTTTTCTTTCTACTTGCTGATATGCAGAGCATGAAATGGATTAAAAAAAATCCTAGTAAAAGTAAGAAAGATGATATTTGAATCATGAATAGCCATCGTGGTTTTTAACAGGGCACTCTTCAAGCTGGTGCAGCATCACCCCCAGCTGCCATTCCTGGAAGCATTTACACAGGATCATAACAGAATAGTTAAAATTACCTAAGATGGCATTTCCGTGACCGAGATAGGATTGTTATCTACTTGTTAGAAATTGCGGTTTTTGGAGATGGATTTCCCAGTAGAGGAACAAGCCCACTGGAAGTAGAGCCCCAAAGAACTTTTAGGATGAAGAAGGGCAGTGACAAAGTACTGTCTTAAATGGATTCACAGGAACAGAGTGAGACCTGACGTTGCAGTGCCAGCTCATTTCAGCATTCGTAAGTTTTATGAAAATATCAAGTAGGAGAGTTGGGCAAGAGAAAAGAGGAATAACTTCACAGCTGTGACTGAACATACCCGAGCTAGTTGTGAATGAGGCAGTGAAGTTGTGGCAAGGCGAACTTCAGCACATTCTAAATCTAACCATTTTCTTGCATTTATGGGCAAATCTTCAGTTACTGCAGCTTTCCAACCATGCTGCCACCGCTGCATTTCTGGCAGTCCCTCAGCTGGGAATTTTAACGGTTCACAGGTGATACGAGCTGATCCCCTTCTGCTCCCTCCCACCCAAACATTAAACTTCACACAGTGCAACAATCTCTGTCCGGATTTGTCTGTGTTTCTCTGCTGTCTTCAGTCACAATCTTGTGAAGGTATTCAGAGGCAAATAAGATTTTCAGAGTTTTTCTTGTACTAGGTGTTTCCGAACTCTGTATTTCAGATATGAATATTTTTTGCAATAGAGTGACTTTTTGTTTTTTCTAGTTTTTTCTACTTTAATGGTTTTGCCTTGGGGTTATGTACTCAATTTCAAAGGCTGGCTTTAATATACTAGAACATCTTCTTAACTTGCATTCCTATCAGGGTCTTTCATCTCAAAAGCAGATTGCTCCATCAAAGCTACTTAGTAAAATTTCAAAGACACTTAAATGAAATCAGGAATGGCAACTTAGATTTCCTTCAGCTCCACAGAGAGTACAATAATCGTTCTCTCATTTCTAATTTTGTGTTCAAAACTTTTTGTACTACTTACCACAACAGTTGAAGAAAATTAATCAAAAAAAATTTTTCCTATAGCAGATCCCAAAAGAATGTTATAAACTCTTCTTAGCCTGAAAAGACTGGTTACAGCCAGGGTGGACTTTCAGCACATGTAAGACAACACTTGTAAGGAAGGTGGTAAAAACAAATTTCTGAGTCTAGGTCAATATAAAGATTGTTTACAGGTTAAGCTGGGACTGATATACATAAGTAAAGACTGGTTGTCCAAATTTATGGTAAAGATAATCTCTTTAAAAGGCCAGAGTTTCTGGAACAAAGACCACAACGTATGTCTCTTCAAACAAGAGAATCAACCCATGCTTAACTGGTATACAGTAAGACCATAATAAATATGACATTCCTCTTCACAATAGTTGGGATGGAAAGAGTGATTACCTAGATTTTAGCGTCAAAATCTTCCAGCATCTTAAATGTTGCACTTCACTTCTGTTTCTAAAATACATATTTTAACACCATGTGTGTTCTCCTTTATTTGACATATTCTAGTTTACAAGGGGTTAATTAAAACATTAGTAAAAATGTGATTGGTTTGGTGTATAGTTTAATGGCTTTGGAGAAGAGCAAATGGAACTTTAAGTTGTGGTATCTTGGTGGACGAAAACCTGAGTATGACCCAGCAATGTGCACTTGAAGCCCAAAAAGCCAACAGCATCCCAAGCTGCATCGGAAGAAGTGTGACCAGCAGGTCAAGGGAGGGGATTCTGCCCCTCTCCTCTGCTCTCGTGAGGCCTCATCCGGAGTACTGCATCCAGCTCTGGAGACCCCAACAGATGAAGAACATGGACCTGTTGGAGCAGGTCCAGAGGAGGGCCACGAAGACGATCGGGTAGCTGGAGCAGCCTATGAGGACAGGCTGAGAGAGCTGGGGTTATTCAGCCTGAAGAGAAGGCTCTGGGGAGACCTTGTAGCAGCTTTCCAGTACGTAAAGGGGGAAAACTGAGGAGAGACTCTTCACCAGGGAGTGTGGTGATGGGATGAGGGGTAGCGGTTTTAAACTGAAAGACGGTAGATTTAGGTTAGGTATTAGAAGAAATTCTTTACTGTGAAGGTGGTGAGACACTAGAAGATGTTGCCCAGATAAGTTGTGGATTTCCCATCCCTGAAAATGTTAAAGACAAGGCTGGATGTGGCTTTGAGCAAGCTAGTCACAAATGTCCCTGCCTGTGGCAGGGAGGTTGGAACTAGGTGATCTTTAAGGTCCCTTCCAACATAAACCAACCTATGAATCCATGTCAAATGTCTGGAAAAATGAGATTAAAATTATGTTGGCCACATTTATTATGTGTGCAAGCTGCATGACTTATTTACACACTGTGTTGGAGGAGATGAAAAGATCTTAACGTGAATTCATTGTGCCAGGAGGCAAAATGGATATATTTATTTTAAGGCCCCAAGTTAGTTTCTTACGTTTTAAAGACTGTTTCTGATATGACTTTATAATACAATTTTTACCAGCTTCCCTGAATCTCTTGCCTCTGCTTTTAAGGTTGGTGGGTTTCTTTTTTTGTTGGTTGCTGGGGTTTTTTCCTGTAATTAATTTCTAATTTCATTTAGAAATAAAATGACAACTGATCTACAATTCAAACTCCTCACTCACATTTCATCTATGCCTAAAGGAGATTCAATGTTAATTTTCACGACTGTCGGGGAGTGTAGTAGTGCACGGCATCTTATCTAGGAGAAAATTAAACAGAAAATGTATGCCATGATATGCCATGATTACATGACCACTTTAAAAAAAGGCACTAAGAAATAGTTTTAGGGAAATATCAGTCTAAGTTTGTGAAATAGAATTTAAGAATAAATTAAAAAGGGTAAATGCCTCTTTCTTTTGAACCATACTTATACTGCATCTAAATTAATGTTGAATTTGTTATGCACTTGAGATCTGCCTCTCCATTCCCCATATGAATTTGTAGTCCTTCAGAGGAGACACTTTTTCATAAAGGATCATTCCTTGTCTCTCAATGTGATACTGAAAGAAATGTCATTAAGATGTTACACATAAAGTTTCAACATAAAGGCAAATTGTCCATGATAAATTGCTTTATTGTCTCATAAAAAACACGGAGTACCTTGAGCCCGCTTAGCCGTCAATGAAAAATGTTGATAAGAAGCTGGAGAACACACCTGCATGTGCTTTGCAACAGACAACAAAGGATAATTTATCGTGCAGCTACATGCTCATGAGCCAAACCCCTGACACTTGGATAGGGGATGATGGGGTTTTGTATGTTTCAGACTGTGTCAGATGAAACTGGGCTGGGTGATACGGCATAACAGAACGTTCCAACAACTTTCTAACTTTCTATAGCTGTTGTCATACCACCACACCTTGATCTGAATGACGCTCAAATGAAACAAGGTTCCCTAGAAATAATTCACCATTGTTGATACTACTGCCTCTCTTAATTCTGTGAAGCAAAGAAAATGAAAAGAAAAAGGACAAAGCAAAAGTACCCCAGAGACCAGAGGTGACTTTATGAATCTGAGCACTGATATCCAGCAATATAAATTCCAGTTACCGCCAGTAACTAACATTAACAATTTTTGCAAAATCTGTCTCAGGTATAGAAGTATTTTTTTGTGTATTATTGAAATAATTTTTATTTGTGCCTAGGAAACCCCCTCATGTTTATTTCCCCTGAAACTTACTTTCTTTCAGCACTAGAGAAACAAGCTTAAGATTTACTGTATTTTCTGTAGCAAACAACTTGGTATAAAGTCATATATGGTGAGCTTGCAAGTGAAAAAATATCTATTAAGTTCTACCTGAAACTACATTGAAGATTTTTTTATATCTGTAGATTTTGTTTTCTCCTCAAACATTACAGCTCTGTCTGCAACTCAGTCATTACTATTTATTAGTACAGTATGTTCCTCTGCTTCAACTACTGCCGCAGAGGTATATGGCATTGACTTGGTGCCTTAGCAAACAAAAGTAAAAGAATAATCAGGTAGTCAATAGAAAGATTGACAGTTAGAGTAGACTCTGACCTTTGTAATTCTTCACAAATACCAGTTCATTTAAGGTTACCATGTTTATGCAAATTGAGAACTTCTTGTGATGAGGCTCCAAATCCAGCCTGTTCATTGACAGGGTGGATCTCATTAGCAATTTCATCTAACTGAAATGATGAAAAACCTGTAATGTTAGAGTAGAATGCTATTTAATCTTAAGCTTCTTCACCAACTTATCCTTTGTCATTCAAAGGAGTACAAACTGACAGTAGACTAAAAGAATCACTTTTATCACGGCCACTGTTTCTTTACAGGAAAGCTACTGTAGTAGCTTGCCCCCATTAAAATAAATAGGAAAACAAAATCCTGGAGATCTGCAGCTGCAAAGACATCCTTTTAATAGCAGCTGACCTTTATGAGCTGCAGACATGATCCAAGTTACCCCTAATCAATGCCAAGTCCTGCTCTTAGTACCGAATTGCTACTGGTCTGCGATAGCTTCACCTCGAAACATGATGAGTGGACTTTGGATCTCTTCTTTCAGGTAATCAATACTACTTGACTACAGGCCTGACAAAAGCAATTTGCTTAGTTAAATATCAACTTAATCAAGGCTTGTGTGCTCCAGGTGGAGAGCTCCAGATTTCTTTGGGTCAAGAAACCCAAACTGAAATATCTTTCTGCTGTGAAATGCTGAGAGAAATATGAACATGTGCAAAAAAGCAGTGATAAAAATATCCTTCAGAGCGTTCACCAGTCTCACCAGTGAAGACAGGAAAAAGATATTTTCATCAGGCCAAAGAGACACCAGAAAAGCTCCGAGGGATGCTTTAGACAACAGCATGGCTAGCCAGACCAAGATCAAGAGGAAGACATACCGGAAGACAAATATCCGGACAGGTATGAGAGCTAGGAGGGCATCCAATGGGATTATGAAGCACATAGATTTTAGCAAGCAAATGACAGGAAGAGAGCAAACAACCAAGAACCACAGCGGTGAGGTAACAGGGCCAGGATATCAAGAATGGGGGAACCAAGGCAGCAGTGGGGTCAGCACTGAAGAGGGTGTGATCAAAGGAGCAACTGAGAGAGAGGAGCAGAAACCAGGTGCCACAGAACATGAGTCTTGCCTGCATCCAAAGACTCACTGAGCAGGAGAAAGCAAGCTGTACAACGCCATACATACCTCGTATTTACAACAAACCATCAGTCAGCCTCCTGGGACAACGTGCACCTAAATCAATATTGCACAACTGCTGCAATAGCAGGTCGTGGGCAAGTACAGGTCTCTCACATCCCTGGCAGAGGCTTCCAGTAATCAGGTGACTGGTTACAAATCACATCATGGTCTTACACACAGATGTTCAGTTTGTTCCTCTCCACTTCCCCAAGACCGTTGATAGGGAAGGAGACCCAGGCTGCTACAGGTAGCGTGTAAAGCACGCACTATGAAGAGCCTGGGTTTCCAAGTATGGCTTTAACCATGGGGGTCAGAAAGAACAGTCAGAGCTGCAGGTAAAGATAAGTCAAACTGGATACAAAAAACGTTATATACTGTATCCAGAACTGCACAGCGTTTGGGAAGGATGTCCAACTAATGTTATTAAATTCTCTAGCACACAAGACACTTAGTATTAACATATTGAAATATTAGTGCTGTTTCCATAATCACTTGTGGTTAAGAGTTGCAGAAATTTATACGATAGAAAACTAAGGAAAACAGAAGATGTGAGGTACAACAGAAAAATCCTAGCTGAGGGACCTGGAGAAGCTCGAGGAGTAGGCCCGTGTGAACTTCATGACGTTCAGCAGGGCCGAGTTCAAGGTCCTGCATCTGGGTCATGGAAAGCCCAGGTATCGATACTGCCTGGGGGATGAAGGGATTGAGGGCAGCCCTGCCGATACGGACTTGGGGGTACTGCTGAGTGAAGAGCTGGACATGAGCCGGCAGCGTGTGCTCACAGCCCAGAAAGGCAACTGCTGGGCTACATCAAAAGAAGGGTGGCCAGCAGGTCGCGGGAGGTAATTCTGCCCCTCTGCTCCGCTCTGGTGAGACCCCACCTGGAGTGCTGCATCCAGCTCTGGAGGCCTCAGCACAGGAAAGACATGGACCTGTTGGAGTAGATCCAGAGAAGGGCCACAAAAATGATCAGGGGGATGGAGCATTTCTCCTATAAGGACAGGCTGAGAGAGTTGAGGTTCAGCCTGAAGAAGAGAAGGCTCTGGATAGACATGACTGTGGCCTTTCAGTACCTAAAGGGGGCCTACAGGAAGAATGGGAACAAACTTTTAAGCAGGGCCTGTGATCACAGGACAAGGGGTTTGAAAGAGGGCAGATTCAGACTAGATATAAGGAAGACATTTTTTACAATGAGGATGGTAGAGCACTGGAAGAGGTTGCCCAGAGAGTTGGAAGACGCCCCATC
Organism: Chionis minor; assembly: GCA_013398295.1. NCBI lineage: Eukaryota > Metazoa > Chordata > Aves > Charadriiformes > Chionidae > Chionis > Chionis minor. The sequence continues at coordinate 344,450 of VZSF01000512.1, forward strand.
GCTGGAAACATTCAAGATCAGGTTGGATGGGGCTCTGAGCAGCCTGATCTAGTTGAAGATGTCACTGTCTGTGGCAGGGGGGTTGGACGAGACAACCTTTAAAGGTCCCTTCTAACCCAAACCATTCTATAATTCTATCATTTCATTAGCAACAGTTTTTACTAGAACATAAAATAAGGTGGTTGTGCAACATGGAAATACTTGAGCTAGCTCTGAATGAGCTGAAAACAGCATGAGAACGTGAATAGACCTTTCTGCCTAAGCATATTGCTTGCTGTACGTAGCACTACACTATGAGATGAAAAAGCACCTGAACATTTGAATCGGTTTTAGTTTCAGACATTTCAGTTAACTGTATGAGGAAATTCTAATTTTCTGCCAAAGATTTACCCTCGGAGGTATCAAGTACTAAAGTAAACAAAGCTGCAGAAACTTTTGTACATCAAAAAGATGTTAGGCAGAAATAATTCCAGCATTCATGTGGTGAGGAACGGAACTGACCAGAAGTCATTAATCTGATTTGTAGAATAGCTGACCCCTAACAAGCCCTTGCATGATAGAGAGCTAGGAAGGTCCCCAATTTATCAAGAGATCCTGAAAAAAATATACCTGATTTTGCATGTAATATATAGCAATACACACATGTGGCTGGAGAACAAAATGCAAAATTATCAGGAAAATTAAGGTAACAGCAGGAAAACTTGTAAAAGAAAACAATATAAAATACGAACAACCTGTTTTTAAAGTGGCTTAACAGAATCTCTCAAATAAAATGGCCTGGACTGTTAATGTTATTGACGGATATTTTTAATGTATATGCAAACCCATGCATGTTCCAAAAAATAAGTGAAAATTGCCAGCTACAGAATATAAAAAATTTTGTTCTTCCTGTTTGAAAGCATCAAAGCAAAATTTCAGATGTTTATGAGGCCAAGCCTGAAGCCTTTTCTGTGAGAAACAAATGTACTTGAAAATAAAAATCTTTTAATAACTTGAAGGCATCAAAGCTCACGAAGCCAATGTAAAAACAGAAACAATCCTTCCCTCAGGAGTTACATAGGTATAAACCTGCATTTTAAAAGATTAAGTCTAATGCGCCTTTCAGTTTCGGACTGTTGAGCTGGGCACAGCCTGGAGATGACTAACCTTCAAAGAGCACTAAAGCACATATTTAGAAATGCTCAGGAAGGCACAAATTTGCTGTTGAAGGAACGGTGGCCTCAAAAATCAATTCTCCGCATCTTGTCCCATCAGCCACACGGCACTGAGTTCTGTGCAGCTGAAGTAACAAACAAAATGACACTTCAACAACAGAGAGCTAAAAAGGCAAAAAAGTAATCTTGAATCCCTTTCAAAAGAGAGCCCTACGATGTCCTGTTGAATTTATAGAGCGAGAGCTGCTCTGAGTGCTGGGCCTGCAGTAGGAAGAAGTCTCCAGTCGACATGAAACTGAAAAGAAAAATTATATAAAATGCAAATCACTGTTCATTTGTTACTGTAATTAAAATACATGACAGGACCTTTGTCAGTTCCTTGCTCAAGAACCTCAAATATTATGTTAATATATAGACTGTCTCCACTTTAGAAGTGTATTTCTCAATGTCTTTTCAGAAAAATGGACTGTAGCATGGAGATTCTTCATAAATTTCTCAGAAATTTCTAAATTAGTGACAGTGATTGGTGTAACAGTAATAGTTCATCACCGTTACATAAAGCAAGACCCATCACATTTATTCATTTGATGTACACATGATTAAGTTTATGTACCAAAAAAATCCTGAAGAAATCAAAATGTTTGCTCCTGTGTGGAAGAGAGAGTGTGTGGAAGCCTTCACAGGACTGCAGAACACCAGCACATGTACAGTCTCATCCTGCAAGATTTGTGAAGATAAGTAACATGGTGCCTAAGAATAAATAACCTCGCATGGCACATTCACTGTTCAAGGAACAAAAAAAAAAATTTTGTAGAATAGCTATTGATTTTTCTAGTTCAAGTATTTTTAAAAAATCTCACTAAAGCTACACTATAAATTCAATGCATGGATTTCCTCTCCACATGTTCTGCAAGAGACTACACGTAACATACCTATTGTACACTACTGAAACACTTAACCTGCAATTTTAGATAGGAGAGGTAAGAGCAACACAATATCTAAACAAATGTCAGTACAGCACTCTGTATTTTGTAGTCTTGATGCAGTTGCTTTCTAGCATACATGAAATATTTTTCAGAATTACAGGCTACTTCATCAGCTATTTTGTGGCAGCATTCCATCAGAGCAACATGACTGCAAGAAAGAACCAGAACTATGACTGGGAAAGATTAAACGAGAGCTGGAAAGGTAAATTACAGAAGTTCAGCACAAACTGGCCATTTTCCAGGTTTAGTTTAGTTCCCTGCAGAGTGCTGACTTAAGCTAAGGCCTTGTGTATCTTCACTGAAAGGCTTTTGAAGAGCTGATGCAAGTGACAAATTGCACCAATAATTTATTTGCTTTCGAAAATGTAAACGCAATTATCAGCAGCAGTTTTAATTTCTAAATCCAGTACCCCTATTATCATGTCATATCCCAACATGCAAATTTACAAAGCTTTCATATGCTGAACATGTTGAAGTTTTTTGTTCCCATTAACCTGAAGGATATTGCAAAGACTTTTTCCATTCTAGCCAGAAATGTTGTAATTTCCAGCACACATTATCCTCTCCCTGCGCAGTCCTTTAGTCTTCACTGGTATATCCTTTTAATTTAAATGCTATTTCTTTCATCTTGTCTTATGAAGATTTTCAATTTATTCATGTACAGTTTATACCAGTATTTTTGTCTCATAACTGCTATTTCTTTTGTTCTCTAATGGATAATCAAAGATTTCTAACAGATTCGGGGAGCAGACAACGAGCAAAAAATAGGAGTTTATTTATAGAAATACTATGAACTCATCATCACAAAAACCTTCATATTGCTTGAAATACCTCTTTATTTGCAAAGGAACAAGCACCTGGTAGAGCAGTCAGGGAACACAATGAGCTCCTACCGGCTTGAAAATGGGGCAGTTAAACAGGGACACTATTTTCTCATTGATTTCCCAGCAAAAACAACCTCACGGTTTCCTACCTGAACCGAAAGGTTTCCTACCTGTTTTGTAAAGAAATATTCCTACTATTTTCTCACTCCTCCTGCTAGCCTGCATGAAATACAGACAGATACTGTTAGCAGCTGCTTCTTACTTTTCTGCTTTAAGCTTGTACTATAAGCATAGCCTACAGCATTTGTTTTGAAATACACATGCTCTAAAACTGGGATTGTAAACATCAAGCTATTCAAGTGTATCAGCTACTGGCAAAAAATAATTACCAGTCACCAAATCTCAGCTTTATCATGAACCCTTTATACAACACACTACTTTACTAAGGGTCCAGACGCTGAAGTCTAGGGAACCTGTTGCACTTTGAGAGCAAATATTTATCTGCAAAGTGAGTTCTCTCATGAGAACAAGCACTTTGCCAAGATTCCTGCAGCACATACGCTGCTATTCAGCAAATCCATGAATCTTTGTAAAGTTCAAAATGTCTTAGTTTTTCCACAGCATGACCTGGATAAAGTGTCCAAAACAACAGATGAAATCCTGAAAAAATCGGTTTTTTCTTCCCACAAATGAATTTTTTCAATGATATCTCATATCTCAAGTTACATCTCTTGTTTTACCAATGATGTCTTTGACTAAGCATCCTGTTAGCACTAAATATAATCCTTCCAGATCTGGTTTTGGCTAAGATTAGGAATACATTTTAGCTGAGTTAATTCAAGACAAACTCCTTGATCTACTGTTGCACCAGTCGTCTCCTGAGTACACATACCTTGAGCTTAACACATTGCTATGGCCTTATCAGATGAAAAGTCAGCTTCCTCTTTCAGTATTTGGCACAATAGAGCATAAAGCAGTTATTCAATTTAACTTTTAAACCCTACTTGTTAGTTCAGACTGAGAACAAAGCGGACATCCGTCTATCTGCACTGGAATGTATGGATATGGTATTGCGCCAGTGGTGAGAGGAAAGCAGAGAACACTGAATTTCATCAGCATGCCTTACCCAACTCCATGGCTGTTTGTGTGCTTGTCATCTGAAAAATTACTCCTGAAAGGCATAAAATTGTATTTCTATTATGAACATAGCTCCAGACTAAAAAAACTACCCTTTTTAATACTTTGCTAATAAAGTATAGGTGAGACAAGGGTCACTGATATCCACACAGTGACTTATACTTAAGGTTCTTCCAGTCATTAACATGTGGTTTATCTGTGCTAATGATACCCATTGACTAGCTATTTTGTGAAAGAGAAAAACTCTGATTCTTTTCTCACCACTGAGCAGACAAAAGCAAGTCCCAAACCTGTGTCCACTACATAGCATCCTGACTGTGAAGCAAAAACATAGTTCTCTCAGTGTACATTTGGAAATGTGTTCAGAAGCAGAAGTCAAGTTTTGAAAAGTTAAGAGAAGAAACAGGAAAAGAAAGATGAATATTCTATCTTGAAACCTTGATAGTTCAGTAACTCAGCTTTTAAATCAAGGGACACTATTATAATTCAGCAGTAAAAACAAATCTCATCTTAGTCACGGTTAAAACCATGGTATTGACAATCACATTATTATTTCCCTGTCTTTTAAAGGCTTATGCAGTGAAATGTTAGAAATAATAGAAACAAGTTTCACAGAAATCTCCTGACTAAACTTCTTTGTCCTAGGAAACTAGCTAGAAAGATATCAGGATCTCCTTTTCAAGTATTGCCAAATTATACAAATTTGAAAAAAAAAAAAAAAAAAGATACTTCAAACAAACTTCTCATAAAACAAGTCTACATTGAGCAATCCAGATAGATACCATGGAAAGAACAAATAATCAGTAGAACTACTGAATAGTCTGTAAGTAATGAAATTCTACAACTGATATGATGAAAAAAGGGTAGAGGAAGAAATACATAATTTAAGTGCCAAGGAACTGAAATTCACAGGCTGCACAATGTCATCGTCCTGGAGCTGGAGGTGATGTAATAAACCCCAGGAAACTCCTTGAATGCTGGTCAACATGTATTGTAATGTTAATACACATATCAAGCTAAATTTCTAGATTGTCTGGTGCAGTAGATGACAGTAGATGTCTGTAGATGCAGTAGATGTCTGGTGCAGTAGACCTTAAAGCTAGAGGATAACACAAATATCCTTAGAGGCAAATAATTGAATTCATTTGAATGCCATGAATATTCCTTGACTAAACAGAATGGCCATTTCTTGCTCAGCAGAGGCTTTTCATGTGGAACTTATTCTCAGACAGAAGGAAGTATCTTATTTTAATAGAGGAAGAATGGTTCATTGACTTCATTGTGCTTTGGATCAGACTAAATAAAAACAATGAATCCATGAATGCAAATCTGTTTTCTTTTTCTGGTCTGGAAAGAGCAGGCGATGGGAAGCTTAATATCCTATATGCAGCGTGGGACACTGGGGGAAAGTTTTGGTGACAAGATTTCTTTGTCAGATGTGGGCAAGGGAAAAATAACTTTAAAATTGGCATTCCAGAAATGAAGGAGAAATCTTGCCCCCAGGGAAGCGGACACAGTTTTTTCCATGGTATTCAAGAAGGGAGTAGCATGATGTGTTCGCCATTATTTCAGTTTATTGTCACAATTCTATCATTGTCTCTATGGTGTGAATCCTCTGCTGTTGCTTTGATGATGGCACTGTCAGAAATCTCAATTAGCAGTGCTGCGGCTGTATAAATTTCATCCACACTACCACGTGGTCTGTTTTAATCAGCAACAGAGGGAAGGAAAAAGGATTCTTAAAACAGAGAAAAGTGACCTTACAAAGTACTATACTATTTCCTTTCAGTGTTCTGTTTTCTGTATTTCTGTACACCCTCAGAAGAAACCTTAGAAGAAAAACATGTAGGCAGACCTAATATCCCAGTGCCCAGAAGACCTTCCCCGTTTTGATCTTTTGCACAGTCTGTTAGGACATTGCTCCCAGATGGGATGATTTCAGTGCCTGTGTTTCAGCACACTTTAAAGTGACTCTGACTGTTTTCTCTGCAAGCTCTGCCTGGGAACAGAGCTATTGATGTTGCTGATCGTTCTGGTGAGCTCAAACTAGCAAACAAAATAGGCTTTGAGGGTCTTTTAGTTTCTTCCTCATTAAGCCTGAGAATTTGGTTTGTTCCAGATAGATACCCTATGGCAGAAACCCAAACAAATCAGATTTCAGCAGGAGAAAGCACACTGCACAACTGTGACAATTTGCAATTGAGTGGGTTAGGATTTGTTGCTAGCGTATGGCTTGATTAAATAAAATCTTATTTTAAAAGGTTACTCTGTGTGCAGCTGATAATATGTAAGCACTTTGTACTGAACCTAGACAAAAGCTCCAAGGCAATTTACTCATTTAAACACCAAATATAAGCACCAAAAGAGAAAACTGGAATTAATATTTCGATTTTTTAATTCTACTTTTATTAGTTGGAGGCAGCTCCCCAGGTAGCAGATTTAAAATCTGCAGGCAGGCAGGTCCACTCTAAGTCTACAAACTCTTAGACCCATATTCAACAGCAGAGGGAAACAGAATAGGAGAGAAAATATTTCTACACAACAAGAAAATTCTGCATCTGCCAAAGATGACTACAGTTGATGCTATATTACTGCCAGCAGTGCATATGTTTCTTATGGGTAACTGAATGCTTTCCATTCAGTGTGTAAGAATCCTGTTCTCTTGACCTATATTAACTGGAAATGCTCTAAAATTTTCTGAAACAGATCCATACAGAAGCCTCTCAGATATAATTATTCCCTGCTCCTTAGAATGTTTGAAGTATTTTTACACAGCTATGTACAGGCTGTTGCTCTTCGTATCCCAATGAGGAGATAGGTGCCTTCACTTAGAATTCAGAGAAACCAACCAAAAAAAAAAAGTAATTCCAAATATGTCCAGATTACACCCTAAGTGGGATTTTTGGCAAACCCAGACAATCCAGATGAGGTATACTGGGGGAACATGCTAGATCTCCCTGCTGGCCTACATGCTCAGATTTTCTCCTTTGAAACGGAGTGTAGGTATGTGTGCGTGTGTGCATGGAAAACTGCACAGACAGATTTTGTCCTACACAGAGTCAACATACTCAGGGCAAGTGTCCCAGTCTGGAAACTGGGAAGGTTTCCCAGATCCCAAAGTACAGGCACAGCTACAGAGAGCCAGGGTCTGGCTCCCCAGTTCTTCAGTTTTCATGCTCCATTTGTCCAAAAGGGTCTGAAAACAGGCCTAAAAGGCTTCAGCATTGTTTGCTTTTTCATAAAAGCTGTCTTCAAGAAGAAAGGAGAATTATGAATACCGATGTAAAGAGCCTCTGAACCCAGATCTCAGATCCTCATGGATCTGAAATGATCAGAAATAAAAAATAAGAACCCCAAAAAGGTGCTGGATTGAGGCAGAAGAGAAAATCTCCAGCCGTGAAGCACAGCACGTGAGAACACTCTAGTCCAGCTACCCTGCTTTGGCAGGGGTGTTGGACTGCATGGTCTCCAGAGGTCCCTTCCAAACCCTACTATTCTGTGATTCTGTAATCTTGTAATTCCTCAATTTGTAATTCTGAGGAAACTGTGTAGTACAGCTCTTGAACAACATCCTGTGAGCAGAACGAACAATATCATCTCCCAACCATTCCTTCTGCAGGCTTAGGAGAGAGCATTCAAAAACAAAAATATGTTGAAGAGAGAGAGCTATATCCATACAGGTGACCAAGACTGTGGAAAAGCCACATCTTTGCTGGAAATCTATAGCCACTACGTACAGTGCTTCCTCCCGTCCTATGGATTTGTGAACTACATAGTCTATGAAAAGATTCCTGTTCTTGTAAATCACTGTTTCTGAGTTTCCCAGGTTTTCCAAGCACTTCCCACAACAAAGATTAAATCACACCAAAACCTGAAATGCAGCAACTTCGTATCAAATACATAACAGAGTGTAGAAGTAATATATAAAAATAAAGACTATCACATCTCGCTGAAACTCCAGAGGGTTTTTTCTTAGAGGTTTTTCACACAAAATACTGACTAAACTTTACTTTGCTTACTGTCTGGGTCAGACAACAAAAGAATAAATGCAAATGATATAGCAGTACAACACAATATTCCCCATTTTCTTGACAGTGTATGATTCAAGTATTTCAAAAAATAATTAAGTCAGACTAGCTACATTTGGAGTGATAGCAATCTAATCCCTCCACTGAGATTATACTTTTCTCTCCATACTCCTGACAATAAAAAAATGCTTAATGTGGCTGATAGAAATAGAAATCTTATGTGTTGGTCTCCTCCAGGCTACTAGTAACTTCATCTACTTCAATGCCAGTTGCCAAGGGAACCAACAAATAGAGTCAGCGATAAACAGGGTAATCAATTTTAGTTATTTTCCACTGCCTTTCTGTACTAAGCCAAAATGTCCTTTTATCTCAGTAAGCACAGGTTTGCTCTCTTGTTCAATTAATACAGCTCATATGAAAAACAATACTTCTGCTGCATCACAACAGTAGAGCTTGACAGCTGGGTGAACTGAAAGCTAGCCATATTCACAAATGCCAAATCAAAGCTTGCAAAAATAGTACAGGTCTTTAGTAACTGACTGTTAAGAAATCCCTTGTTCTTGAAAGGCAGGTAGGCAGTGTGGACATAGATGCTGGGATTAATTTGGTCTTCATTTTTCACCTACAGCTAGCTAGCCCTGACCTGAGTAACATCAAAGAATCAAACCAAAAGGAAATAAACTGTGAGCTCAGACTTAAGATACTCCTGAAAAAAAACCTAAGGCAAATCTGAGAGAGTGGAATGGCAATAAGACGTGAGTCTAGAAAAACATTTTGGAGTAAATTTTTAGTGGAAGAACTCTTTGTGTAGACAGCAATGTTGTTACCATTTGGGGTCCCTAAAAAAACCAGAGAGATCATGACAGTCGTGGCAGAACACTGTCCCGAACCCAGATATTGCTTAGCTTGTGAGCAGAATATGGATCAGATGGATTCTTGAAATCAGGCACCCAGACTGCAACCCATCTTTTAAATGACATATCCCAGGCTAAAGCCTGCTGAAGTCAGTGACAGTTTTTACAATGAGAGTTTTGCATTAGATGCTGTCATTCAAATATGTGATAGAATCCACTGGCAATAAATATAAATAATATATTTAAGAGTAAAAGTGGAAAAAAGTGTCAGTATAAAACTAACAAAGTGAGCTACACATATAAAAACATAATACTCAATGTAAGATTCAGCCCCAAATAACTGATAACTGCTTTTTCATAGACTAAATTTGTGCCTTAAATTACATGAGAAAAGGGAGAAGAAATAGAAGACAAAGCATTCTTGACTAACACCAAAGAATGAAATTCCTAGTACTACAGAGGAATTCCTACCCATGTTTTTTTATTTAACAGCACTGAGTTTCTACCACGTCTATGTCCCAACTGTAACTTAAAATACTCAGAAATTACAGGAAATTTATCTGTCCAGTCATTATAAAATCACACTAGAATAGTTTTTAAGCAGCAGCTACGAAGGAATTTGAAATCAAAGTAATCTCTAGTGATTTCAAAGAGCAATTTATATTATTTCTATTTATAGGAAAGAGATTCATTACACTATGTTGAAGGGTGAAAGGGAATACTCTTTTAACAAAAGAATTATTTTCTGAGAAGGCTTGTTAGGCAGCTTTGCAGTCAAACTTCTGTGAGGTCCTAGGTGTTTTCAAGTAAGGATTGAGCAAACAAGATGGCAATTGAGCTCTGCAGTGGTGCACTGCGGTGACGCTTGATAATACTTTGTTACTGATGAACTGTATTTATATGGAGATGTTAACTGGGCCAGAAAATCTGCCCTTCCATCCCCTGCCAAAGACTTAACTATGCCATGCTGGAGAGAGAGAGAACCTCTTCTTACCTTTGCTATCTTGGTGAGTGCTGAAATCACCTGGAGGCAAATAAAGGAATGGCAAAACTAGAAACTAGGAACAGCAAGGTTGTATCTTCCAGATGTAATGGGGAAAAAGACATCAACATCTAGAACAGGTGGTTCTTCCAATCCTTCTGTGAGGAACTCTGCTTCATTTTGTGCCTCTCCTACTGATAGTGCAAGCACAAGGTAAGGCACAGATTCTTGAATTTGGACCCTGAAAGCAGGTCTTCAATTTTGTCATTTTTGCAAGCTCTTAGGTTTCATTTGAGGCAGACCTGCATTTTCTTGTCAGGCAGCCAAGTAAATTCCTTTTTCTCTTCTATTTAATATTTGATAAGGAACTGTACCATTAGAAATCCAATTATTTTTGAAAACTGTTTTTTACTTATTTTCAAACAGGAAACTAGATCCAGTATTTTGCCTAAAATGTATGAATTTTATTGCGTTGCTAAACTACAGCTATGCGTTTAAACATTCCCATCAGCAACACACTTTAAAAATCAAGCTGATCTGGAATAATTTCTTTTTAAAATTTAAAAATATATTAATAAATACAAAAATATGTATGTGAATGCAAACATCATGTACCCATAAAGAGTCTAAACTTTGCAGTACGCATGATCACATCACCTGAATTTCCTTCGATGTTTCCATCCCCCTCTCCAGCTGATGCTGTCTGTCTGCAGTAACCGTTCAGAAACTGCTGCCAATGCGAAAGGTCGGTTCTGTTGTTTCATTCACAACAGCGAGACTTAGAGGTAGCACTGAATAGGTAGCCACATCCCTTCCTTTGCTTCTACATCTCCACACAATATTTAGCTTCTGAATCAGTTTTTAATTATATTAAAAATTGCTTGGATTCCTTTTGATAGGCACAATTAGTATTTAGAAATGATATTGACTGATTTAGGAAAGAATATGAATCCTTCCAAAACTATCTAGTCAGACCTGTGTCTAAATATTGGTACACATTAATCCTATTTTTATAAAGAATATCAGATGCTCACTGCATTTGTATTACACACGAAAAATATCCAAGATAAAGAAAGATTGATTTAAAAGTTGCCCTGGATGAATATGTAGTGGAAAGAATTAGAATTGGAAGACCATAACCTACTACTTCTGGCTTGTTAAACTCTTATTCTTGCCAAGATGTTGCTATAGGGAACAGTCCTCATACCTCATCTCTCCGAGGTAGCCATGCCAACCTTCACCAGGCTGCGATATCACATCGCTAAGATTGAAAAGCGTTTGGCAATTTGCTTAGAGCCCAAAGCACTCAGTCACATCCTAGAAAAACAAACAAACAAACAAACAAACAAACAAACACCTCAAACAACCTCTTCAGACTTTAGAATAAAAATAATTGAGAGATTTGTTTTAAATTACAATCCTCATATTCAAAGATCAAAAGGTCCATTTAGATGCTGAATCAGTGATGCAGCCTAATCCTTGCATGGATTGCATGGAAAAACTCAGATGGAAGAAGGATGTTTACAGAATGTGGATAAAGGAACTGGCCACTTGGCAGGAGTATAGGAATTTTGTCAGAGTATGCAGGGATGCAACAAGGAAGGCTTAAGGCCCACTTGGAATTAAACCAAGGCAAGGGAAGTCAAAGACAAGAAGGGTTTCTTCAAGTACCTCAGTAGCAAAAGGAAGTCTAGGGAAAATGTGGGCCTGCTGCTGAATGAGGTGAGTGCCCTGGTGATGGAGGATGCAGAGAAGGCAGTTACTGAATGTCTCCTTTGATTCAGTCTTTACTGCTAAGGACGGCCCTCAGGAATCCCACGTCCTGTAGGTAAGAGAGAGAACCTGGAGAAAGGAAGACTCTCCCTTGATTGAGAAGGATCAGGTTAGAGATCATTTAAACAAACTTGACACCCACAAATCCACGGACCCTGATAGGATGCACGCACGAGTGCTGGGGGAGCTGGCAGATATTGTGAAGCTGCTCTCCATCATCACTGAAAGGTCATGGAGAACAGGTGAGGTGCCTGAGGACTGGAGGAAAACCGATGTCACTCCAGTCTCCAAAAAGGGCAAGAAGGAGGACCTGGGAAACTGCAGGCCAGTCAGCCTCACCCCATCCCTGGAAAAATGATGGAACAGTTTCATCCTGGATGTCATCTCTAAGCATGTAGAGGAAAAGAAGGTTAATGTGGTCAATAGGGATTCACCAAGTGGAGATCATGCTGACAGCCTTCTATGATGGCATGACTGTCTGGGTAGATGAAGAGAGAGTAGGGGACATTGTCTTCCTCAATTTCAGCAAGGCTTTTGACACTGTCTCCCATAACATCCTCATAGGCAAGCTTAGGAACTGTGGGTTGGATGAAGGGACAGTGAGGTGAACTGAGAACTGTCTGAATGGCAGAGCTCGGAGGGTTGTGATCGGTGGAACAGAGTCTAGTTGGAAGTCTGTAACAAGTGGTGTCCCCCCAGCGGTCATTACTGGGTCATTCATACGTATTCATCAACAATCTGGATGAGGGGACAGAGCACGCTGTTTGCTGATGACACAAAACTGTGAGGAGTGGCTGTGGAATTTGGATAATAAGGTAAAGTCTCTGTTCTCAAAGAACAATTAAGACTGGCCTTGCTGTCTCTTGTGCAGCCCAGGAAAGTGGAGGTTTGCCCGGTCAGCATGGGATGCAGATACCCGTATCCCTGCAGCAGCACAGGTTGGGGGCTGACCTGCTGGAAAGCAGCTCTGCAGAGAGGGGCCTGGNAAAAATGATGGAACAGTTTCATCCTGGATGTCATCTCTAAGCATGTAGAGGAAAAGAAGGTTAATGTGGTCAATAGGGATTCACCAAGTGGAGATCATGCTGACAGCCTTCTATGATGGCATGACTGTCTGGGTAGATGAAGAGAGAGTAGGGGACATTGTCTTCCTCAATTTCAGCAAGGCTTTTGACACTGTCTCCCATAACATCCTCATAGGCAAGCTTAGGAACTGTGGGTTGGATGAAGGGACAGTGAGGTGAACTGAGAACTGTCTGAATGGCAGAGCTCGGAGGGTTGTGATCGGTGGAACAGAGTCTAGTTGGAAGTCTGTAACAAGTGGTGTCCCCCCAGCGGTCATTACTGGGTCATTCATACGTATTCATCAACAATCTGGATGAGGGGACAGAGCACGCTGTTTGCTGATGACACAAAACTGTGAGGAGTGGCTGTGGAATTTGGATAATAAGGTAAAGTCTCTGTTCTCAAAGAACAATTAAGACTGGCCTTGCTGTCTCTTGTGCAGCCCAGGAAAGTGGAGGTTTGCCCGGTCAGCATGGGATGCAGATACCCGTATCCCTGCAGCAGCACAGGTTGGGGGCTGNCAGCGGTCATTACTGGGTCATTCATACGTATTCATCAACAATCTGGATGAGGGGACAGAGCACGCTGTTTGCTGATGACACAAAACTGTGAGGAGTGGCTGTGGAATTTGGATAATAAGGTAAAGTCTCTGTTCTCAAAGAACAATTAAGACTGGCCTTGCTGTCTCTTGTGCAGCCCAGGAAAGGGGAGGATTGCCCGGGCAGCATGGGATGCAGATACCCGTATCCCTGCAGCAGCACAGGTTGGGGGCTGACCTGCTGGAAAGCAGCTCTGCAGAGAGGGGCCTGGAAGTCCTGGTGGGCAACAGGATGACCATGAGCCAGCGATGTGCCCTTGTAAGAGAGCCAATGGTCTCCTGGGGTGCGTGAAAAAGAGTGTGGTCAGCAGGTGGAGGGAGGTCATCCTCCCCCTCTACTCTGCCCTGGTGAGGCCACATCTGGAGTACTGTGTCCAGTTCTGGACTCCCCAGTTCAAGAAAGACAGGGAACTGCTGGAGAGGATACAGAAAAGGGCTGCAAAGATGACCAAGGGAATGAAGACCTCTCTTATGAGGAAAGGCTGAGAGGTCTTGATCTGTTTAGCCTGGAGAAGACGGAGAGGGGATCTCATCAGTGCTTATAAATATCTAAAGGGCGGGTGTCAAGAGGGTGGGGCCAGACTCTTCTCCATGGAGCCCGGCAACAGGACAAGAGGCAATGGGCACAAACTTGAATATAGGAAGTTCCATCTGAACATGAGGAGGAACTTCTTTACTTTGGGGATGACAGAGCACTGGAACAGGCTGCCCAGAGAGGTGGTGGAGTCTCCTTCTCTGGGGATATTCAAAACCTGGCTGGAAGTGTTCCTGTGCAACCTGCTCTAGGTGAACCTGGTTTGGACTAGATGATCTCTGAAGGTCCCTTCCAACCTTTACCATTCTGTTATTCTGTGACCATTCTGTGACTACCAGATTACCTTTTGTAACATTTTATCTGGCTTTTACCCAAGAAAACAAGTTATTACCAGAAGTCCCACACCCTTCCTACAGATTGCAATTCTACAAGTTATATAAATATTCTAGCCAATAATAAGGATCTAAACTCGTTACTTGTCATAATAATATATATACTTCTTTTATTCTGTTTTCTGATGAGCTATGAAACATGAGATTACCTTCTATAAAAACTGCAGGACTTCTTTACTCTGTTTATGCTATGATTTTTGTGCAGTTTGTTTCTGATCTCTATTTTTTAAGAGAAAGGGAAATAACTTATAAAGTTAGAGTCTGCTTACAGGCTGTTATTAAAGCATCATAACATTCACAAAGCATGCTTAGCATTTAACACTGCTCTCAGTTGCTTTGTTAACACTTCTTATATGGTAAGATAATAATACAAAGTAAAACCATTAAAAAACCACAGTTATTTAAATATAAACCATAGCTTTAGCACTCCATTTAATCCATTCTTGTGTTGATGACAGAAAATGAAGTAAGGTAATTCACATACGCAATTCCTCTCACTGCAGCAGTAAAAAAAAAAAGAGAATTTCCAGCACACACTAGCTACACAGTTAACATTCACACATCAAAACTTATTTTCTCACATAGTGGTTCATTTCAGTCATCTGTTTGTATTTAGTGGGTCTCAGGAATCATGGTTCCTTTGATTTAGCAACTCAGTTTGGACAGATAAAGGAGAGATCTAAAGAATAGAAAATTAAATTTAGAAGTTGTGGTAATTAGTGGGCTTGGACAACACGTTCAGTAGGTGGCCCAACATTTTAATACTCAGCAAGGTAAATTTAAATATATGACAGATGTGATGTCAGCACCTTCAAATGCTTTAGCATCTTTCTTCCTGAATTGATTTTTTACCGATTCTCTGGTAGTAACAACAGCTTATTGCTACATTTTTTTCCCCCCGTGACAAGCTGTGTGAAACATTAGCACTGCAGAGCAGTACACTGTGATTCTAAACACAGAAGAGATTTTTTTTTAGCATGTGACCTCTGCGGAGGTTTAGCTGCTGGGAGCCCTGTCAATGCTGTTTGGAGTGACAGAAGCTGAAGTCTCTTCAGTGATTCCTAAGCAGTACATCAAGCAAAGTGTTGACCACAAACATCACACGGCTATCAGAAGTATTTTACTTTGGTTCAGGAGCGCACTTTTAATGGTCACCACTTACTGTTCCCTGGCTGAAAACATGGGGAGAACTGAGAGCATCCAACCCGGAAGAGCTGTTCCAGCTGCTAACGTGTATTCCAACCAGCTGGGAAGACTAGAGGTTCTTTGAAATAAAACTCCTGAAACATGTGAGTTGCAGACACCGTGTCTGTCTCATCAGCAGTTCTACCATAATGACCCTCTGCTTTCCTCTCCTCCTGTGCTGTTTAGTCTCACAGGCACTGCCAGTGGCAGCATCTCTTTGAAGCTTGTGCTTCTTCCCTAAGCAGAAGTTGTACCAGAATTGGTGACATGCTTAAAAAATGTAGGGAGCTTCAGGTTCAAGAGTTATCTGTGTTTCTGGGTTATAATCTCTCTTTCTGCAGGCGCTAGCTTGCATTGAAGAGGAGACAGGAGGACTGTGAAAGACAATCTGCTGAGCCTACAGAAGAGCAAGATCTTCCGCAAACGAGGTGGCAGTGGCAAACATAGGAATGGGAAGAATTTTGACCCTTAATCATGATTCTTTTTTGTTTCAGGCCACTGCAGTTTCATTTCACCATTTCTTCTGGGCATAATCCTGCTCCTTGTCCCTCTCCCTACATGTCTTTTTTACACTTCTCATTTGTATTTGCTTACGTATGAGGAAAAACTTGTCCTTGCAGAAACTGCTCTCATCTGATTTGTAGTCCAGCTAAGACATAGTTGTTCGAATGATGATGCAACAAAGAAGGCTCTAGTTACGCAGTGAAAAGCTTCCAAAATCCAGTCCATTGTGGAATAAATGAGTAGCCTCAGCAGTGCTTCAACAAAGATTTGTACCAAAATATATCTGGATCCAGACCTGAGTCTTCTTTTAAAAGCGTTTCAAGACTGACAAGTCAGGTTTGTGTGTTGCACCTCCTGCACAGCCAAAACCAGATTGGTGTGATAATCTTTTTAAAGGGACCTATACTTTCATCATTACTCCCCTTGCCTGAAGCTGATTTCCTGTCTTAAATGACCATTGGTATATATGTGGACTGGAATAAAAATGTAAAATATTTTTCTGCAAATAACAGCAATCTCCTTAAAAGGGCCAGATGTGGTTGACCCTTCTTTACTGTGGATTAAATTGAAAATCCTTTTGTAAGAATTATCATCATCTCTATGAATTCTGGCTAGACTTCAAATTAATGTTTTTATCTTCCCATAATAAGTAAGCAATTTAGGTATTCAACTTAATAATTTATGCTGCTGTTAGTGGCTTTAATATTTCCTAAACTGATGCAAATGAAAGTACAGCCCACATCATCAATTTTAATACACTCAAGGTTTTAGAGCACTCTATTTCTTGAATCTACACAAATGGTTAGTTTTCTCTTTTGGATTTAATATATGCAATATAATTCTTTAATCTTTCAGATTCATTGTCTATATTGTCTGAAACAGAAATACAAAGTGATGAAACACAAAACCACCACCACCACAGTAAGTTTGTAACTAATCAAACAAGAAACTAAGCATTTATTTCCTACCTGCTTCTAGAGTTCATGAAGTCCAGGGTCTTCCCTTTGCTAAACAAACTGTGCTCCCTTTAAAGATGTCCATGTGATTATGAATGAAACTATGAACTAACAAACAGATCCAGAATAATTTTCTAAATAGAAAACCTAAAACAATGCAACTAGAAAATCAGGGCTGCCATATTTATTGCCAATGACTAGTGGCCCTTGGATTGACAGGTGCAGACATGATTTGTCAGGTTGCAAACGTGATTTTTCAGATATGTTCACTAGATTCTAATTTTGCTTTGAGCTCCACATTTTCTTTTTTCACTTTTTTTTTTTTTTTAAATATATATATGTTTATAAGATGGAATTGGAAATCTGCTTTGGGTAAAGGAATGTGTCCATCTAGAATGGATTAGTATTTGCACCCTGATTGGCACATCTGGTAAGTAACAGCTGCAGAACACTCAAGAAACAAAGTTTTTATATATCATTCCAGACCAGTAAAACTTAAAATATCAGGTACTTAAAAATCACACAGACTGTGATCATATTATTCATGTGCTAAAATATTTGCCTGGGTAAGGCCTGACAACAGTATAAAGCCGTGAAAAAACACAGATAATTCCCACAAGTCATTAATAACATCAAAAAGCTATTCATAAAGCAATAATACTTATCAGGTGCAAAGACTGTGGAATCTAGCCCTATCTATCCACGATTTTGCTCAGATTTGAAAGCACTGGAAACTATTAAATACCTACTTATTCCTTAATCCATTTTGGGCTGTGTACACTCTAAGAACTTTTATTATGTGATGTAAATGGCTAGCTACTTAGAGAAATTACTGACGTCTTACAGCATCCAATGGGAGGGAAAGGGGGAAAAGGAGGAAAGAGAAAGCTTGGACAATCATTTAGTCTCAAATATTCAAATGTACTCAAGTACTCAAATGTAATGTGTTACAATAAAAAGATGAAGAAATTTTATCTCCCCCTCAGGATTACTTGGTATACCCTGCTGTCAGTTATCCGTTTTAGGATTCAAGTTAATCTTTTAAAATAACTCCTATAGGGAAATAGTTTTGACTGTCTGGTGAGAGACAGTCAGCTCATTTGCTTGGTGAGGTTTAGCTGAAGCTTGCGACAGTTTTACACCACTGTGTCTGACAGCTTGGAAAATACAGCAGCCTCTGCAGCTTTTTGAGAATGATAATTACATAGCTTAAATTCATTTATTTAGGATGCACAGACACAGTTATCTTTAAATGGTTGAAATTGCCTGACACTGAAAAATAATTCCACTCTAATTTATTTGTAATTCATCATGGCTGGAATAATTCTGCATTTCATACCTCAGTGTCATTCTTTCCGATAAGTAACTGATCTGAATGACACTAAATAATATAATCCAAAAGAGGAACAAACTTTAAATGCCGAGGTTTCCACCACAGGAAAGATTGTTCTTCATTTTCAGTATTGACGGACCTCACTTATTAAGTGACGATCAAAAACGGGAAACAGAAATTGCTGCTGATGGGTAGAATCATAGAATTACAGAGTAGTTTGACTTGTAAGGGACCATTAAAGGTCATCTAGTCCAACCCCCCCTGCTATGGGCAGGGGCATCTTCAGTGAGATCAGGCTGCTCAGAGCCCTGTCCAACTTGACCTTGTATGTTTCCAGGGTTGGCACATCTATGACCTCTCTGGGCGATATGTTCCAGTGTTTCACCACCACCATGGCAAAAAATTTGTTCCTTATATGCTCTCTTATAGTTTAAAACCATTATCCCTTGTTTTATAACCACACGCAACGCTAAAAAGTTTGTCCCCATCTTTCCTGTAGGCCCTCTTTAAGTATTAAAAAGCCACAATAATGTCTCCCCAGAGCCTTCTCTGTGAAGACAGGCTGAGAGACTTGGGGTTGTTCAGCCTGGAGAAGAGAAGGCTCCAGGGACACTTTATAATGACTTTTCTGTATCTGAAAGGGGCCTACAAGAAATCTGGAGAGCAGTTTTTTACATGGGCATGTAGTGATAGAACGAGGGGTAATGGCTTCAAACTGGAAGAGAAGAGATTTAGAATAGCTACTAGGAAGAAATTTTTCACTAGGAGGGTGATGAAGCACTAGAAGACCTTGCCCAGGGAAGTTTTGGATACTCCATCCCTGGCAATGTTCAAGGCCAAATTGGATAAGGCTTTCAGCAATGAGACCTACTGGAGATGTCCTTGCCCATGGCAAGGTGGTTGGAACTAGATGATCTTTAAGGTCTCTTCCAAACTAAATCATTCTATAATTCTATGATTCTATGATCTGTTCCATAATCTTCCCTCAGAAGCGAGGCTAACAGGTCAGTAGTTCCTAGATTCCTCCTTTCTACCCTTTTTAAAGATGGGTGTAATGTTTCCCTTTTTCCAGTCCCCAAGGACTTCATCTGACTGCCCTGACTGACTTTTGAGATCTCATGGAGAGTGGTTTGGCAACTACATCAGCCAATTCCCTCTGGACTCAGGTGTGTCTCGTCAGGTCTCGTAGAATTCTGTATGTTCAGGTTCCTCAGGTTGTCACAAAACCGACCTTCTCTCACAGTGGGAGGGACTTCTCTGCCCCAGTCCTGCCCTAAAGTCTATCCACCTGAGAAGTGCAGGAAGAGATATTGCCAGTGAGGACTGTGGCAAAAATATTGTTGAGTATCTCAGCCTTCTCCTTGTCCATCATTACCAGTTTGCCAGTCTTGCCCATCAGAGGCCATACTCTTTCTTTGACCTTCCTTTTCTGGCAGACTTACCTGTAGAAACCCTTATTATTGATTGTGTCCCTTGCCAAGTTCAGCTCCAGCTGCACCTTGGCCTTCCTGACCCCATCCCTACACAACAGGGAGGTCAGGGTGGCTGAACTCCCCCAGCAGGATTAGAGCCAGCGGGTGCAATGCCTCCTGCAAATGGAGTAAGAAGGCTTTGGCAATAAGGTCCCCTCCATCAGGCTGCCCATAGTAAACACCAACCACAAGGTTCCCTTTGTTGCCTTGGCCTAATTCTCACCCATAAACTTTCAACCTGCTCATGGCTGTTCTTCAGAGACAGCTCTTCACAACTGATCCATTACTTGATGCAGAGGGCAGCATCTCTGCCCCTCCTTCACCTGTCCTTCTGAACAGCCTGTAGCCATCAATAGCCACACTCCAGTCATGGGATTCGTCCCACCAAGTTTCAGTAATGGCAACTAGATTTTACCTTTCTAGCAGCACGGTGGCTTCCAACTCCTTCTGTTTGTGTCCCATGCTACGCGCATCGGTGTAGAGGCACTTCAGCTGGACTGTTGGCCATGTCACCTTCTTAGAGAAACACCCCTCAGCTCCGTCGGGGTGCTTCACTGGTGTTTCCCTGTTGGCTCTTATTACCTCAGTAGCCTCTGGATCGTCTCTGCAAGCCAGCAAGTGTGCTGCAGCGTGGCCAGCGTGTCTTAGAGCAGCAACTGCAGCAACTGGGTAACTGTCAAACTACACAGTGTGAAGGCTGACAGCTTGCCTATGGCACAGTTAGAGATAAACCTTTGTCCTTTCTGCACAGTGATTCCCAAACCTCATCTGAGAAGCACAGCCAAACCTGTCCTGACAATGATTTCCAGTAAGCAAACTTCCACTAGCCGGTTCAGTGGCAGCGCTGCCTCACAGCGCAGCGAGCTGGAGAGCCACAGGATCCAAGAAAATACAACTTGGTCTTGACTGATATTCCTGCAAGACCAACAGAAGCCAGAGTACCTGTTATTGCTAAATTTAAAAAAAAAAGAAATTAGGAAAAGATTCAGAAATGATACAATTCAGATTATTTAAGGATAACTGGGTCTTCACTGTGCCCTTTTTTCTCCAACTCACTGACGAAAACATTGAATAAAACCTGTCCCACACCAGTCCTATGGTCCTCCACTGCTATTTTGTTTCCATCCTGAAGAGTGATCATTAAGTGCTATACTTTACTTCCTACACCTTAATCAGTTTTCAGTCCTCAAAAGGACCTGTCCTTCAAACCTGTGGCAATTTAAAAAAGAAAAAGTACTCAGAAATTCCACCCGTCCCTAATTATGAAACAGAATGGACACTTCCGCAATTTCTTCGTGAGTTACATGCATACATGGTTGCAGACTGAAAACCAAATATAGATAAGATATGCCGGGGGGAGGAGGGAGGAAGGGAGAGAGGGAAGGAACCTCTGTGTCTTGTTTGTTGCCTGTTTTTTGGCAGTAAGAGCACCACAGAAAGCGTTTTGGTGATCAGGAATATTACACAGTGCACAAATACTACAGTTGAGCTAGTGCTCACAAGAACACACTCCAGTATTTTAGAGGCACTCTTGAGTTAATAAACCAAGCTGTAAGGGGACTTACATAATTAGCCTAAGAATAATTTGTTTGCAGCATTCTTGACCATAACGGATGCCAGAAAGATAGCTGTAGTGAATGAGCTCACAAACAAAAGTGTAAGATGCTACAGAAACTGTGGTGTTAGAAAAATAAATAGCTAGTACAAATCAGTGGTATCTAGAAAACCTAAAAAAATTTGAGACTATAGCTTGACCAGTTACAAATATTTATTTTCTCCAGCTGTAATAGTAGAACAGGGAAGCTGCTGGGAAATACAAGTGAGTAAGCCCTACTAAACTGCAAAAGATGGTTGAGAAAACCCACAGTTATACCAGAGGAAAAAATTTTCCCAGTAGAGGTAGCCTAGATGACAGAAGCAGGATTGTTTCACCAAAGGCTGTTGCAAAACTCGTAGTGGCGCTGACACGCATAAAAATAATATGAAAGCACACAGCAAGGATCCCTCAGAGAACAATCATCCCTCTCTGGTCAGCTGTATTTTTTAAGCATACCCACAAAATGCTAGATGATGGAATTAGTGAATATGTTATTTGGCTATTCTTGTTAAATAAGAAACAAAATGGTTGCAGGGTCAGAGGAAATGGCAACATATATTAGAACCTAGCTAGCACAGAAAACAAAAGCGAAGTCCTAAAGAGCAAGAAAAAGGGACTATCAAACAGAGAATTCTTGTTGAAGAATGGCATTTGATGGCCCATGGACATATAGGATGTAATGAACCCACTGTCTCTGTCAGAAACATGACTTACAAATTCTATTGTCACTTCGAAGGTATTTTCTTATTTGTGCCATCCTCAAATGCTGCATGTGTGTTGCCTGTACAAGTTTTATTTCTTATGCAAGACTGGCTGAAACTAAATATTTCTTCTTATTGAGTGGACCGCTGTAATGAAAAGTATAGCATTACCACACTTGGAGACTTTCATGTTTTAGGTATATTCATACTTACAACAGAAATCTTTGACAGAAATATATTATGAGAGAGCTTGAAAGTTGGTATTTTAAATAAATTCCATTTGCTTTTAGCCTTTTGAACTCCTGTCATGTTCTATTTCTGTTTAAACTACCTAAAGCCTGCAGATCAAACACAATTCTTTCAATGAAACTTATTTGAAAAGAAGAATGCAATGTGGCACTGCAGAGATTAATTGAACTACCATCTTCCAAGGTAGCGTGTAATGAAATTGCTAAAAGCTGCCCTGGAGTTTTCATTAGCACTAATACGTTTGTGCTTGAGACAGAAATGATTGTGTTTTTCTTCATACAGTATAATTTGGTTAGGAAACAAATTTGATTATTCCTATAATCTTTCTGCATACTAATGATTTGAAAACACTATCCAATATGTTCAACATATTTATCTCACTGAGCAGCGTAGCATGGTTGGCATGGCGCTGGTTAGGAGAAAGAAAGGTGTATTTTGTGTAGTGATCTCTCAGGACTCAGCCTTCCTCGTGTCTCTGTATCTTAGCAGGGAGGTCTCTGTGGACCACGGACACTGCTTGGTGGCACTGCTTATACTTGCCAGTATATACACTTGCCAGTTACCCCACTGCTTGCAGAAGTCATGCATCAATAGTGCAATAGTCATACTTGTGCAGGTCTGCTAGCTAGGTGTGAATAGCTGCAACAGTAGGTCTTCTTCTGGAAAACTGTACGCAGGTTTTTTTCTACAACCTAAAAAGAAATCCTGAACTGGAAATTATTCAGAAAAGAAGTCTAGGAATGATCCTGAGATCCATTCCTCTATTGCACCCGGACAAGATGAAGTCGTTTATAACTATATACATGAGGAGATTTCTAATATCAGACAGTTCCTTCATCAAGCACGAAAGACATACTAGAATTCAGCAATTAGAAGCTGGTACTAAAAGACATTACTACTTTCAAGTGCTGTAATGATCACTGTGTGTACACAGTGGATTCTCAGTTGAACAATTTAGTTTAAATCATTGATTCTATATTTTTCATCGTGGTACAGAAATTATTGGCTTATAAACATTTGTTTTGCAGGAGGTTATGCTGAGGTATTATAAGATTTGGCCTCTGCTCTTAAAATCTATGACTATGCTCTTTTTATGGAAGAGCATAACTTCCTACAAATGCCTTCTTCTGGCATTCCAAATGACTTTGAATGTACTTTTTCCCTCCTGGTCATTCTTACTAAATAAGTTTGGCACTATAAGTAGATTCCCAGTTGCAATGATGTCAGAAAGTGAGTAAATAAGATGAATGGGAAATAAAAATGAGTGAGATGGTGCCTTGAAGTGCCTACCTACCATTTGTATGATTCTTTTGCCTCAAAGTACCTTGCAAAGATTTATGATGTAATTATCATCATTATTTCAAGGCTAGAGAGATTTGGAAGCAAACATTTATATAACTTGTCAAAAGTTGTGTAGGAAAACTGTAAAAGGTAGTCCAGCTGTCTATCCAGTCCCAAACCCTGGGCAGAGGATCACAGTGCCTCCTTTAGAAACATTACAGATGTGTTTGAACCATTGACAAAGATCCTGATGTGACAGAGGAATGGATAGATCATTTAATCAAAAACATAATTGTGAACTTAATGAATGCCCAGCTGTAAAGTGATAAGCACAGGACTAAGACTGGAAAATAAATATTAAACAGGGAAATAAAAACAGGTATTAATTAAATTAAATTAAATTAAATCCTTACATTTCTTTTCATACTATTAATACTAGACAAACAAGAAGGAGACTACCAGTTTTGATCCAAAACCTCACAATAAAAGTATTTTATCACAGCTGAACTGCAAAAGTCTGTCTTCAAATGAGTTCCCACTTTTTGTTATCAAAACATTTCTATTTTAAGGCAAGGCTGAATAAATGATACCCAGGCAGTAATATAACACAAGGAAGACAGACAAAGCTCACCCCTCATACACAATTTAGCGAGCCATTTCAAATGGGGAATGGGATTACCATACCGCAACATACTAGTGGGTTCTCACTAAATGAGACAAAAGTCAAGACAAAAAGTCAGTGACGCAAGGTTTAGTATCCCTGTTCCTTATCCAGCCCAAAGGGGCAGCAGAAATGGAAGTCTACACAACACAGCTGGAGCAGAGGCACGCCTGCCATGTGCAGATCCTACAGGAGCAGTCACTGGCAATCCCCATACATCCAGCAATACACAGCTGAGTATTGCTGTTGCAGATGTGTCCTGCAACACCTTATTCCATTCTTGAACCATGACTTCACTATTGAAATTAGTGTAATAAGCAATATATTCGCTGAATCAGGCCCAATGACTAGGTACACAATAGAAAGGCAATAGTGTCTTTGTTGTCATTGTGAGTGGATAGCAGCAGTGACTGGAAATAGCAAACATTGCATTTGAACTGGCATAAATTGGGAACAAAGAAACAAAGAAATAATGGCTGGGTTAAAAAAAATTAAAAAACTTTGCTGTCACTGTAGGCACCTAAATTTTTTTTTAAAAAAAGTCCTCTGCTACACCTGAAGATGTCTAGCAATCCTGGGTGCTCAGATTTCCAAGATTAATGTTAATTAGGATGTGGTGGATATTACCATGTTACAATTTTTTGGCAGTTTTGATAATACTAGGCAGCTTAATGCCTTCCGCATACTTTGAAAATACCAAGGAGGTACTTTGTTTCTCCTTCCTGATAACTATATTTGTACAGGTTTTTAAAGCACACATAATAGATCTCTAGATAGGAAAATGCCATTCTCATTTGTCTAGGAGCTGTGTGTAGTGGAATGCATTTAAATGGAGTAGTGTCTGATACCACCTCAACACCCACCTTTGTCTCCCAGAAAAATGAACTATTAACAGGTGGCCAAGAGCTCTCTGAACGCTTCCTGTGGAAGGATGTGGCAGTTAGCAAAATAGTGCGTTTTCAGCTATATGGACAAAATTACTGTTGCTTCCTGCTATTAGCAGTTCATATAAGTACATTAATCAAATTCTTCAGTAGTCACTTACCTTTTATAGTTTTTACCTGAGGTTTTTAGACTTCAACTTAAATATGAAGCACATTTGTGTATATTTTTGCATGTGGTTGACTGAAAACATTCTCCACGGAGAAAGCCAGACCTGACACTGAGCAAACTGTCTGCAGGAGGTTTAGATTATTAAACTTAAGTGTTGAACTGTGATAACAGAATTTTCGTCATGACGTCCTAAGGTAAATAATTAGGTCCCCATAATTTAACTCCAGCACTCTGCAATGGAAGTGCATCCTGAGACACTTGCTTCCACTCCTTCTTCCCTTCCAGAAAAGAATCAGAAAAAAATCACAAGGGAACCAAATGTAAATCAAATACAAAGGAAGAAGCTCTTGAGTCTTTATCCAGAAAGAATTATAGTCATTCCCTTGGAGTGCGGAGCATTTTCACCGTTTGATTCTGCGCTTCTTGGTTTGTAGCATGTTGCAAAATTAGGTTTCCCCTAATACCAACAGGACACTTCCTATTCATCCTTCATCAATGCTAAGACAAGGTCTTCAGCCATTTTGTTTAAATATTTTACTTGTTATGGTACAAAAATACAAGCAGCAAGGTTACCGCTTTTGAACTTAGCTCTATCACGTTATTCAGTGTTTTTTATTGCTGTTAGTAGGAGAAACTGGTGGCAATCACCTTTATCAAAGTCTTGCTTCCTAAAAAGAGAAAAACAGCCATCAGCAGCACAGGCAAAATCTCTCAGACATTCCTCACTTCACTAGCACTTCAAGCACAGATGCTTCCTCTCTCTTTTTTTTCGTCAGAGCAGAACCATCAATATCTCTACGCCTGCTGTCTCCTTAGGCCTTCTCTTACCTGTCTGCTTATTCCTCCAAAGAAGAATCAACTTTCTGTAAAGAACAGTAAAATTTGTCTTTGTTTTCAACACTGATGTTATTCTATGTGATGGACAATTCCTCTTTCGATTTGTTGGTTATGTAAAAGACCTTTACAGCTGCTTACAGTCATCATAAACCACAAGAAATGTTTGCATTCTTCAAGGATGTTAGATATGATTTACTGATGCTGAAGTCCCAATGAGTGCATTCTAGCTTTTTCAGGGCAGATAATCTACGTGCCTAATAACTGGCACACAGTCCAAAGACCTTAAATGCACAAAAGAGCTTACTTTACTAGATGGGCAGGGATAGAGTCCTTCTTTAGCCAGTATTAATCAGCCTCTGCTTATTAACTTTGAAAGAACAGAATTTACTAGATAGTTGTAAAATTGTTTTCTATCTTCATTGCATTCCCTCATTTTGTATTTTCAGTTATTGGTAGTATCTTTCCACTAGGAAGAACAGGAAAAATATTATTGATTTTTAATTTAGTCAAGTGAAGATACATTAACACCTACTTGGATGCAAGGAACCAAAAAATGTTGACAAATGTTCTGAAAAATACAGTCAGTATTTATCAAATAACCTACCTTTCAAACCTTTTTCTAACTGATTTTTGTGTTAAGACTAAAAAGTAACTCACTAAAAAAGAGTGTTGGATACCAATTCAGAAAGATGTTGTCATCTACTCAGAACTACACTGACTCAGTGAAAACTAAATACAACCTCTCAGTCTTATGAGCAAAGGTGCAGGGTAGGCCCATGCTAGCATATCATATTTTCTTTAATATCTTTATTAGCCAAATAAAAACATCAGAAGATTTAACTCTTTTTAATGGAGCTGTTGCATTCACATTTATTTTTGAAAGAAAAATTAGACACAAAACTTAACTAAGACCAGGCTCCCTTTTTCATAAATAATTTTCATTTAGTATGGAAACATTCCATTTTACAGGCTGAAGGGAAAAATGTAGGGGAGTTTGCTGTTCAAAATTAAGTAACTCAAATTCCAGGATTTTTGTGCTTTCTGTCTGCCCAAAGTATGCTCATCTTTTTGTATTGTAACAGGTTCATTTTTGGTAGTCACACATGACAAAGAAATGGTGGTTCTGTGAATTAAGTAATTTGAAAGTAAAGAGACAAAAGTGAAGCACTGGAGATGGTAGTTTAACACAATAATAAAGATTTTTATAGAATGTGAGATTCAAAAGGAAAATTCGCAGTGACTTTTGATTTGTTCAATGCATTTCTTTAGGGAGTCACCTTCACATCTCCTCAAAGGTTACACTTGAACTTGCCTTCCCGTCATTAGATCAAGCCACGCCTAATGGAACAAAATGCTGTTGCCATGATTGTGCAGAACTGTGACCAAATAAACTGGCATACTTGATTTCATGTATACTGATATTTATACACCAATGTCATCACTGGTTCATATTCAAATTTCAATTACACTGATTAATACAAAGGGATTTCTTATAGATAAAAAGGTTTCTTATGATTTATCCATACATAAATGAGAAAAGTATCTGGCCCAACAGAGAACTATAGGTAAGTCAAGCATGCAGATAAACATTTGAAGACAAAAGCAGCATAAAAACTTAAAAACGGAAATAAAGAGACACTAAGACACCTCAAACATTTCAGAGCATGGTTAAGAAAGTATAAAAACAGGTGCTGTGTACTAATTACATTATAATCAAGATTCTAGTGGTGGTTCAGTCTTCTGACAACCTTTCAAACAAAAATGAAGAACAGCAACATGGTGTATCAACATTTGCCCACAGGCTGGCAACATAAGAATGGTCTTAGTTAACAACACTGAACAATAATTGAAAGAGCGTTGGAAAGAACATTTCTGTGCCCAAGGAAAGGGAAATTTGTACCATATAGCACAGCATTATGAGCGTCACAGGTCAGGAAACATCACCGATACTTTTTTTTAATTTTTTTTTTTTTTTTAGCTCAGATACTAACAACAGTGGCTCAGCATTTCTTCCACAGTGCAAAAGAATAAATCTTCCATCCATAAACACCCCTTTTTACTCTACTATTCTAGGCAATGATAAAAAGGGTATAAACATCACAACACCCGTGGGAAGAGTTAAACTTCAAATCAGAAGGAAAAAGAAAATCTATTCCAGTTGTTTTTCTGTGTTGCCTTTTCCACAGTTCTGAAAAAAACAGGCTGAAAGAAGCATCTTCCTGCCTGATGTAAATGCAGATTTCTTCAGCAATCTTGACTTTGGCAATAACAGGTCATTCTTCAGATGGAGTTTTCTAGAGAACAGATATTAACACTAACATCTGCTGCCTGCCTGTGCTAGCTGGAAATTCAATTCATGCACTTGATCCTATTCCCAATAGAAATTTTTTAAAAATGGCACATTCATATAAGTGTTTGAAAAAGCTAAATCCCATATGACTCATACCTCTTCCTGTCAAAATAGATTAATAGTCCTGTTTATCTATGCAGCGCATGCAGCATCATCAGAGGAGATAGAATTTCCCACACAACTTGAGTAGTGACACCAGGACCTAAATGCAGAATATTAGACAGCCTTTTTAACTTATTCTCTCAGGAGGAAAACATGGGAACACCTGGGCTGGAAGATGCTGGTCTGCTACTTCAGTAGTTGTGTAGTCTTCAACCAGCCCACTCAGTGTTCCTCTCAGATCTAGATGATCAGACTAGCTGATTCAGATAAAGGGCTAGCAGCCCTCTAAAAGATGAGTAGCAAAGTTTGATTTATGCAGCAGATCCTGGACATATGTAGGGATACAACATAAAGGCCTTTCAGTTCCTGTAGCTTGTTTCGGTCTTTGAGAAAAGGGTTTTGAATCTGGGCATTTCTCCAGGAGCCTTTCGTGGGTCTCTAATCCTTCAGTAGACGGGAAAACAACACTCCCAGCATTTGCAAAGGGCGATGCCTGTCCCATTGGGAGGAGAGGGGTTTTAAACTTCTGCTTTCAGGATAAGATTCTGAAGTCCACATCCTAAATGGAAACAGCAAAGTGATACCTGTCTAACTATAGCATACGAAAACAGTTGAATAAAATTTGTATGGATCTTGATTATACTGGACTTCTGGATGCCCGTTAACTGTAGAAAAGCCAAGTATGGCAACACTTAAGCTTCTTTTCTGGATCTAGCCCCAGATTTATACATATAATCATTGCTAATCTATTTTACTGAGTTTGCAAAATAAACTGCCTCACAGAAAGATCTTCAACACATTTTAGATGTGGTGGCTAGTCCTCTTGGGGCAGAAGTGGCCAGCAGCTAAAGCACTTATTTGTCATTGTCCTTATTAAGCACAAAGACTCTGCATTTAAACACACACACACTATTATAATATTGCATAACTTTGACATAGCTATGAGCAGATCCTGGTGTTTGCAGTAGTTTCTGCTCCCAGCAACATGCAAACCTACCTCCCAAAGTGGAAACCACCCATGATTCTCCTTTGCAAGCAGAATCCACCTTCTCCCTTAATAGAACCTACTTCACTGGCCCAGTATATACATTAGAAATTAGATTGACAACCGTGGCCTAGCAGGCTGAGGATGGGACACAAATGCCCCAACTCCCGATTATTAAAAACCATGGGAACCTAGACAAAGAATTTATCCCATGTTCCAGACCGCAATCCAAACCTCATCGCTGTCACAACTGAGAAACGGAGGAGTGTCATCACAGGCTCAGTGGTGCTCAGCGTGTGTAGGTCTGCCAGTTCCGCAAAAAATACTCTTATTTTATGTAAAATGTGGACACTGTTTAACAAGATAATGAGTATCCCTGTTCATTTCTAAATATAGGCACTACCCTGGAAAGAGGCTGATGAAGGGGATCAGGCAACTATGTAGAAAGAAATGGAATTTAGCACAAGGAACAACAAAATTTGCTGGTTATTACATGCTACATTATCTTTGAGGTGTGACACAAGTGTTTTTGATCTGATTCTGGAGTTTATAGTAGTTGTGCCTGCCAAAGTGGTACAGTTCATAGCTACAGCCCACTCGCTGCCTTCACAGAAAGAGCTCTGGATGTATGAATTCTTAAGGTCTGTTCCCTGTTAACAAAACCAGCAGCAGGTACCACCTTACTGAGTGCATAAATTTTATAGATAAGGTTTGAACATTCTTTGTATTGCCACTAGTCTACCAGTTCCCTATACTTTACTTTTTTTCCTCTCCTGCATGGTACGATTTGGCCTACATTCTCATCTTTAATTGCACCATTTTATTATGCTTGGTATTTTCTTTATTCATCCCATATTACTGAATGCATGCAAGTTAATAGGAACCATGCATTGGACTTTCAGAAATATTCTGGTGGATGGGCCTACTTCCTTCCCCTGCCTATGCAATACACAAACCAGTCTGCAGACGCATGACAAAAAAAGAAAAAAGAAAAGAATATTGCCCACATAAAAAATAAATAAAAATAGAGAGATCATCATTAGCCACAAACCAGATTGTTTTTAGGCAAGTTTTCCCAATACCATAATACCACAACACCACAAAAGACAATATAAGACCACAAAAGAAAAGAACTTCATGTTCTCAAACAACTTTTTTCAACCTATTTGTGAAAATGAGAATTTTACAGCACTGAGTGCAAGAAAATGGACCAAGTGAACACAACAGTTGAAAGCCACCCAACTAAGAAAAGCTGAAGGAAGAACTAGAGAGACTGGTGAATGATCTGTGCTGTAGCCATTCAAAGGGAATGGGATTTGGGTATAGTCTTGAAGATAGTAGGACCACCTGGGCTAGGAGTGGCAGAACACAGGAGCACAGAACACAGCAGACTTGAAGGAGTCAGTTGGCCTGGGAAATGCAAAACGAAACCTAAGACACAGAAACAGAGTGGCTAGTGATAACCTGGAAGAAAAGTATAAAGAATTTACTTTGAAAATTTCAAGCTGTTCAAAAAATGGAAAGGGCATGAATAGCTAAAACATTTGCAACCACTCGGATAATAGTTGCAGATACACATTATCCCTTTGCAACTGTATAGCCAGTGGTAAAGGATATTAAAGGATATTAAATTGCCTGCTAGGTGAGATAACATGAATAAGAACTGAGCTCCATAACAAGCAACTTTATTAAGACTTTGACTCAAACTTTAGTCACCTGGTGGTTAAGAAGACATTACTGGGATGTGTATATGACACTTGCTTCCCTCACAAAGACTTTGAAAATTCTTTACTTTATGGGGACACACAAGAGATCAGTTAAAATAGCGTGCATGAATCAGGAACGGTTATTGAATATTTCTTAAAATTGAAGAAATAAATAAAGCTTTTCTCTAAAGTTATCAGGATGTTTGAGACAAGCTACAGAGATACATTTTAATTACACTGAATCAGTTGATGGAACTCAGCATACGAGCATATTGAAGAAGCCAAAGGGACTGGACCAATTCAAGGAATACAGACCGCGTAACCCTGCACATGAAGCCTCCGGCTCAGTGAGTACCTAACCTGCTGTTTGCAGAAAGCTGGGGTACACGGTAGGGGAAAGACCACTCTATGTTTGTGCTTTTCTTATGCTCTCTAAGAACTTACTATTGATGGAGACCAGGACACTTTGGTCTGATTCAGTACAGCCATTCTTGAGCTGGATTAAAAGGATGTGATATAGGCATGAAAACGTCAAATGTGACAGCACATAAAAACCAGAAATCCAATACAGAGCAAACTATCTGACTGCTAGCTCTCCTTTCCTTCAGCAGAACAGCTTTCTTGAGGCTTTCCTTTCAAGGTTTATTGTCGTTTCCCAGTTCATAGACTTGGACTGAGAAAACAGGATGAGCACAAGTCTTTCTACAAACTAAAACTGTGTATTTGCTTTCAGTGGTGAGGATTTAGAACTGTAAAGCAGGAACTGACCCACTACACATTAAAAAGAAAATAGTTTAAGTTTGTTAAATACTACAAAGGGAGTATGGAAAAAAAATCTGATGCCTTTTTGCACTTCACTTTGCCTGAGTTAATGTCTTAAAAATTATTTGAGCCTCTCCTCTTGAGATTGAGTGAAGGTCCACCATAATTTTGCAATGGTCACCACTTGATTAAAGAAGCACATTCCAACTGAAACACACAAAGATGGTATTTTTATTTTTAGTTAGTTTAGTTTGACTACAGGAAGAGAAACTGTGAGTTCACTGTGCAGTGGCTTCCAGTTTCAACCACACAGAGTTCACGGTGGTTACAGCACTAAGGATCAAGTAGGAGTTGATACCATCTGATTGTCTCTCTAAAACTGTAGTATTGTCTCTACAGTTAAGTTTTCTATAAAATTCAATGTCAAAAGGTTTTGTTTAATTATTTCTTGAAGGGAAGGTGACCCAGAGAGTCTTGAATTCAGATGCTTTCATTGTATGTGATTTTGCTGTTGAAACATTTGGGAAGTTTTCCCCCAAATGTAGAAACCAGAAAAATACAATACTTTGTATGCTTTCAAAATGACAATGGACTGACAGCTCTGCAAACGTCAGAGTAGAGGGATGTCAAGCAACTGGTAAGACTTTTTATTTAGTCTCAAAGTAATTTGTTTCTCTCTTCACAATATTGAATTCCTTGCTTATTTTCAAGCTGCCTATTATGCTGCAAACAAAGCATCATCTCTCTTGCCCTCAGCTTCTTGCTCATTCAAAAGACAAAGCTGCGTGCAGTGGTGTAGAAGCATTTCAGCTGGGCTATTGCTCATGCCACCTTTTTAGAGGAGAAACCCTCATTCCTGTGTGACCATTCTCAGATACGTCCATGGTTTCTAAAAGACCCTTGCATCTTCACTGCCATGTGGATATCCACCCCCTATCACCACTGAGATGGCAGACCAAAGGACCTTGCTGGCAAACTGTCCCTCAAACACCGTCATGCTTCCCCCAAGCTTCACTTCTCTAGTGAGCTTGGTTTTATCCCACCCCCCTTCAAATCCAGTTTAAACGTCTTTCTGTGAGCCCTGCTAATCCCTGCATGAAGACGCTTTTCTCCCTTTAAGATAGGTGTACTTCATCTGTCGCCAGCAGGCCTGGTGTTATGTAGACTGACCCGTGGTTAAAAAAGCCAAAATTCTGCCCATGACACCAGGCTTGGAGCCAGGCATTTGGCCCCCAGTACAAGACGGACATTGAAAAAACAGTGTGAATGCAGAAAAAGACCACAAAGATAGTTAAAAGGATGAAGCATGTGATGTATAAGGACAGGATGCAGGACCTGAGCTTATTCACACTAGAGAGAAGGCGGCTTGAGAGGACCTAACTGCTGTCTTCAGCTTCAGTCGTAGATTTTAGTGAAGATCAAGCCAGACTCCTCTGAGAGGTACACTGCAGTAAGGCAAAAGGCAATGGGCAGAAATTGCTGCAAAGGAAATTTTGCCTAGATATCAGAAAAAAACCCACCCCAACCTTTTGCAATAAGGGTGGTTAAGCACTGGATAGGTGCCCATGAGACTGTGCAATCTCCGTCCTTCCAGATTTCCAGAACACTCCTGGGACAAGACCGTAAACAACTTGATCCAATTTCAACACGAACAGGGGGCTGAATTAGATGCTTCCTTCAAACCTAAATTTCCCCTTAATTCTATCTGAAAGGGACATGTTCTTCTAAGTTCTTTTGCCCAGAGCAGCTGCTCATTAACCATGCTTTAACAGCCCTGATTTGACTTCAGCAACTTCTGCATGTAAGAATTGTGGTAACCTGGATTTATACAGCTGGACATGAAAATTTTTGTTGGCTCCAGGACGTTCACAGGAGTTGCTCTGCCTTCTGAAGATTTAAAAATCATTGCTCATTTCAAATTCATATACGCTTAGTAAGACATTAATGCTCTTCAGCATGAAGAGTTTACTATATCTGTCATGGCAATCTTCAAAGTAACAAAATGTTTTATAAAATCGCTATTTACAGAACTAAATTCTAAATAATTTTAGAATTGAGAGATCAAATAACTGGTGAAATTACTATTAACATGCAATAGAATTTGACTCATAGCAATCCTGCAATGGTATGCCCTTGGGAACAATATTTTTGTTGTCATATAAGATCATTTGCAGTTTACAGTCTCCAAGGAACCTTTGCAGAGCAAGAGAAAAACACTAAACACTGTTTTCTTCGGAACTTCACTAGCAAAAACATCAGTGGGTACATGACCTACCAGGAAACTTTTAAAACACTATCAAGTGAATTGCAATAGATGCCTTTGATCAATAAGAAAGTACGTACCTTAGGAAGTGCCTCAGGTTTCAACAGGGGTGAGCTTAATTGTCTGAACACAAAACTACATCCAATAAAGGGATTATATGCCTGTATGATGCATTACAACTTCCCCTCTAGTTCAGTGAATCAGTGCACTCCCACACTCAAGCAATAAATGAAAATGGATATTCAGACAGGCCTTTCCTTCTCATCTTTGTGTCATTGCTGCAGATCCTTTCTTTTCCATCTTGGTCTTCAGACCCACCTTTTGTTTACTATCCTCAGCCATATTTCATGGGAATAGTTATACTGTGACCTATATATGTGCAAATGGCTTGTGTCACCTGAGTCTTGCTTCTGGCAGTGTGTTAGATATGTAAGTCTGATCAGTGTAAGGCTTCTCCCTGTAGTTGCCCAAGGACACAAATAAATAATTCTAAAATCTTTATAGCTTTAGAAATTAAATATCCGGAAAAATCTAGCCCTTTGGCACTTCTGAAAATGTTAACAAACACTGAACCACTTAAAAAGGTCACGCACTCCACATTTATTAATTTTGTAAAAGTATTACAACTGGGCACATGGGTAACGTTCTGCTTTACAAACTCACATTGCTCATCCTTCTTGCTAAAGTAGTCTGATAACGTACCCATTATAAAGTCTATGGTAACAAAATTGTTACAGAATTTTTGTTGCTTTCCAGGTATCTTATGTCATCCTTCACAGTCGTTCTCCAGTTGCTAGACTATGCAAATAGTTAAAGAACATTTAATTAAAATCGTAGAGATTTAACTAGACAAAGCACTAAAGGATTAAATTCCAAATGATGAGCAACAGACTACAACTGACAAGCACAGACACATCCCAAACTGAATTCTCTTTACAAATCTATGGTAATAACTACTGAGAAAATGAGAAGCACGTAGGCTCTTTCTAATAAATATCTGCTACCACTTTTGAATTCTAGGTGGAGAATTTAATTTCAGTCCTAGCAAAAATGCTTGCAAATATGTTCTTCACCGTTTTCCACAAGCAAACGATAGCTGGAAGCTAAATCCTCTTAAATTCAAGTTTCTAACATAGTTTATCCCTATTGCTTTATAGAATTGTATTTCTTCACTGGAAATATGTGGGAAACAAAGGTTACTAAGGTCAGGTGCCACAAGCTGGAGAGAAGTCAGATACTTAAAGCAGCCAGTGTGAATACTTTTAATACTCCAGTATTTTTATTTACTTACTTCTGTGTATGGAACACCCTAGACTATTGCAATGCTCAGCTGGGGCCTGGACAGGGGGAGTCATTCTGAGTCAGTGTAGGGGCCCCAGCAGAGCAGTACAACCACCTATTGCAGAACCAACCCCTCAGCACTCTGCTGCACAACCGCGCAGGTCAGAGAAGTCAGCAACTGCCAACTCACAAAGATCTGCCCGTGTATGTGCAAAGTTCAGTATCTCAGCTTATTTAAGCCTTTGACAGATACTGGCAGTTGCACAAAGTTACACCCCTCACTACTTACCAGAAGACAAATATCACTGCGTGTAATCTCTAAACATCAAAGGCACAACGGAGCACTGTGCAATAGTGCTAGTAATATGCCAGACTGCACGTGTGCACCCTGAACAGTCTTATCTGTAGGACAGTGTTATCGTTTATGAGACTAATGGACTGAAATTCGGTTACTCACCTCAGGTTACCTTGGTTGGATCACCTGCATACCTATCAGTTTTTACTCTTCTGGAATGCATCTCTTTAGTTGTATGCTCGTATTATGGGAACTGGTTCATGCTATATGACTGACCTAGAAGAGAGGAGGTACCTTTTGAATTCTCTTTTCTATGTGGACAATCCTAGTTAAGTTTCATTCTATGATTGATTTAACTTTTAAAAATAAGTGTTATTTCTGTGTTCATTTTCAACTTAGGAACAACATTCAAAGACATCTTGAAAATCTATCTTCTGTGCTGGGTGAAGGACTGTAAAAGATGACACAATGCTTGAAAAGTGCTGATTCATCCCAAAGAGTTCTACAGTTAAGAGTTATAGAGTTACTAACTCATCAGGACTTTAAATCATGCATCATATGAAGTGCACATGCAAAATGACTCATCAAAAAAAAAAATTAAAATTTTCTGAACAAGCTGATAGCTTAAGGATCTGAGTAGGCTACTCACAATATATGACAGACATAATCCCTTCCTGCCAATCTACATTTCAGAAACATTTCAGTAATTTTTCCAATATACATAACATCAAAAAATGTACCTGATTTAACTGAACACTCAGTCAAGATTTTCTGAAATTTCTAACAAAATGTCTCTAGAAACTGTGAAGTGTTTACATATCTCCTAATAGATAGCTTCAATACATAGAATTCATGTTTTGTTAACAAAATTGGCAGTAGTATTAAAATCACCAAACTTGATTCGCTGTGAAAATTTCTTCTTGTGTTTAAAATGTTTTTCCTGGGGGCATGGGGAACTGGAGGGGAGTGGTGTAGAGGAGAAACATGGGACAGGACTACCCAAGAACCATTTACTGCAATACAACAAACATTTTTTAAAAATCCACTTTTGGAAATAAGGGTACTCTGGCCGTATTTCTTGCTCCTCCACTGCTAGCTTGCTAGTATTTGGGAAGAAGACGACAAAAGAAAAGCCTTAATTCTCCTCTTTGTTGTCAAGCATAAAGGCAAAATTTAACTAAATCTTTGTTAGAAAGCCAACAAGATATACTCTGCTGCTAAAATAACATTGACTGAATAACTTGAATTTTTGGTGCTCTCAAGTTTTTTCAGTTCTTGGTTTTTACAATCTTACCACTGTTATCAAAATATATTATTATGACTGTTAGAATAATATTTTAATTTACTTAGCCCTTTTAAATAAGTTATTCCATGTTATAGATTATTATTTTAGTAAGTTAAAGTGAGGCATATCTGAAAACAGCAACCTCATTTTGCTGCAAAATGCAGGGGGGATTGGATATTTGCAGTAAATTGGGGTGGACAAAACAAGCCTAGGGGCCCTGTAAGAGAAAGTCATTGGAAAATGTTAATATTGCAAAGGCTTCTGGACAAGGCCCTTTTGTACAGAAACAGGTGCTTTTTTTTTCAAAATAATTTAAGCAAGTCCTTGCCTCCCTACCCTGCTAGTAGCTCTGCACTCTCTAACAAGGACAGAAATGCCAAAGACAACTTAGAGTTCATTCCTAGCTGAAACCTTGATCAGGGATTAGGTAATAAAACTCAGTTATTGGGGTATGAAGAGTTAACACTGGGCTGCTTTTTTGCAATGTAGCTGATCATGCAAAGGAATACTATTGTAAGAAGTACATTCCACAAAAAATTCAATGAGTAGAAGATTTATAAATGCTGTCTTTCAATGTAAAACAGTAATAAGCAATGAAAGAACAGAAATGCTGGTTAGGAAATCATGTAGGATATCAGGGAATAAAAGTCACCAATACAAGGTTCATTCATCCAACGGCAGAAAACTGAAATTCTAGAGAACTGAGGTTGTGTATTTGAGCATAGTCAAATCACAGGCTCATAAAAGTCAGTCAGACTGAACAATCAGAACTCTGATAACTGCTGGTTTATGAGACATCAGAAGAGAACGGTCAATATTGAGAGGTAGCTTCCAGCGGAAACTGAAGCCTTGACTGTGCTGGACTCTTCAGTACGCCACAGCAGAGACAGACCCAAGACTCGTGATGCAGCACAAAGTTACCACAAGCCCTTCAGTCTGTCAGTGGCACCTTTGGCTCCATTGAGAAAAGACCCAAGGGTCTCCCATCCAAATATCCACCTACCCTGACAGGCCCCCACTCTGCAGCCACTGAGGTGTGAAAAGAAGCTCCAGTTGTGGGTGGTCCCCAACAGTGCCACACCAGCACATGCTCCACAGACAGTGCTAGTACAAATTAGCATATTTAAAAGACTTGAATGCTTCTGTAAATATAAGCACT
Source organism: Chionis minor (assembly GCA_013398295.1). Taxonomy (NCBI): domain Eukaryota; kingdom Metazoa; phylum Chordata; class Aves; order Charadriiformes; family Chionidae; genus Chionis; species Chionis minor. Next base: position 382,795 of record VZSF01000512.1, read on the forward strand.
GGGGAAGTTCCTTGGCTTACATGGTAGGCAAGTAACAGCTGTGCTCATTGACACACTCTGTACCTTTCTTAGTTGTACCTGCTCATTTTTCGGCCTTTATTGTACCCAGAAATTCCACTTATTGATTCTTGCTGTGCATAAAGCCTTTTAGCACAAAGCTACAGCTGCATGCCACAGTGTTACATCCAGCAAGCACAGTAGAACCCCTTTGAATTCTAGCTAAATATTGAACCAAGGGATGACTCATGGAAATTTTCCCATGAATGCTTGTAAAATAATCCTGGAATAAGCTCTGTTAGACTACAAATGTATTTAATCAGCAGCTGTCACACTCCTTTTATCTGGAACTGATTTGTACTACCAGTTGTTTGTACATCATCGATGTGTTCAACGAGATACAATTTCTTTTGATGCAAAAGACATGTAAATCATAGCAAATCATGCCCATCACATTGGCATTTGCAAGGGAACAGAAAGATGCCACCAAAGTTTGATACATAAGGGACCACTGCCATCTCAAGGCGCTGCCAAACATTCTCTTAGCAGCCTAGAAAAAAGGATCTGAGAGTGGTTGTTCAAAGCACATCTGTAGAGGCAGTGTAGGCAGAAGGTACCAGGAACATGTGTCAACACAGCCTGGATGAACCAAATGTTGGTTCCAGACTAAAATGTTTTTTATAGACACTAACAGTTAAAGACCATTTTGTTCAGTGCTTTCTTCTCTACCTAATCATCTTTTCTTTTCTTGCTATCTTTCCTTGCTTCCTAACATTTATTACCTCAATGATCTCCTCATGTTGTTTGCCAGGAAGAACATTCCCTTTGTTCTAGCTCTAATTGTCAATTAAGTCATTAACTGCTGCTCAGCATGGCTGTGCTTGAATACAAAGTTCCCTATGCACTGTATGAAACAGTGGCAACTAGAGCATTCAATCAGATCTAAATCTGTTTGCTAACAGCATGACAAAAATTAGACAGTTATTTCAGTTTATATGTAGACAATAGAATGAAAATGAAATTTTATGGTTTCATAGTCAGAATTCTCTGTATTACAAGATTAAATGCAAGTACGTTCATAATTTATTAATATATATTACAAAGAATTGAACACTGATGAGTTGGAAAAACAGAGCAAAGGTTTATTTGCTTCATCTAAGTGATACATTAAATAAACTAAAGCAGACAAAACAAACAGTGTGGAAAAATGCTGACAGTGAGTCTAGAATTAACTACAACTGCAAATACAGACAATCTTTGTTTGTGGTGAATCACTAACAAAAATAACATTCAGTTAATGATAAAAGGAAGATCAGTCTTGAGATCAGTGAAAAATGATCTGACATTAACTTTTGTGCAAAATTTCAGTTAATGAAAGTTTCCCATCTCTCTCTCTCTCTAAAAGCTGTTGAGACAGCATTAAACTTCTGGCAAAAAAGGACACAAAAATAAAATTGTCAGTACAATTATCTGGAAGTTTAACAAAGATGTTTGAATACAGCCAGATTAAATTAAATTAAGAAATTAAATTCCTGAGCGCAGAGTACAGTGAGGGATGTAACACAAGCCTTTGCAGTATCAGCTTCTGAATCCAGAAGATTCTTTAAAATTCTGCCCAGTAATCCAGAAGACTACGTTTCCCAGAAAAATTACAAAATAAATCTAGATGAGGTGCCAGAAATTGAGTCCAGAGGCTGAGTTTCTCAGTTTGTTGACACAAGGAACCCTTATTAGAATTAAGGACAGTAAGGTACATTAACCTCCTAAGCGGGGGCAGGCGGGGAGAGGGGAAACATGAGGGAATTAATAAAAGGAGATGTGAAAAGAAGTCAGTAAACAAATTTGTTAATTGAGAAGAGGATATTTGGTGCCCACAGCACCAACAGTATGCCAGCTACCAGTCACAGGAGAATCAGATTAGGCATAGGCAGAAAAACATGTCTCTAATCTGGTAAATCACTTTTGAAAGGGCTCCCCCAGAAGCTACTTACAACCTGGCAGATCATGGATAACTTAGAGTAACAGTAACTCATGAAGTTCAAGACTACCTCAAATCCTTTAACTAATCAGACTTAATTCATGTACGATGATCAGCCAGTAAACTAGTCCAAAATGTCATTCCTCAAGGGTTACTAATGCACATAAAACTTCACAGAGGGAAAAACCCAGTAACTTAGCAGTTATCTAAAATACACAGCAACTTGCTTACAGATCCCACTCAAGACTTCAACGCTCAGAAAAGTACTGGTTGCTCAGCATTTTATTATCTTCTGTGTATTACCTCTCATGTGTTTGTTCTTCTAGAAGAAAGATCCCTATGTAGCAGTCACAGAAATTTTCCAAATGGCTCTAGCTGACAAAGACTTCCAGTTCCTGAGTACTCCTGGCTGCCTGAGCCTGCTTTTCCTTTCTAACCAAGCTGAGCTTCATGCTATGAACAAAGGAAAATTGCAAAGCAAATTTAAACCAGATTTGTCTATGCTTAGCACTCCAAGGTATTTCACTGATCTAATTTAAGGGAAGTCCCAACACTGCAATAATTTATGCTCCATGAAAAGTTCCCCAAGTGGCAGATGAACCACAGCAGAACAAGCAAGAGTACAGCAGAATTAGAAACAGGATCACAGTTTTCTCAATTTTTCAGAATACCCCTCACATGTTTTGGTTGATAGTAGTGTCCCAGCCTGGTGCTTTATAAACAACTCCTATACTGAATTATTTAGAAGCAAATAACTATGCTTTTTGGTGGAGTTTTTTCAATATAGAAAAGAAGCTGGACACAGGACAGTTGTTATCTAATGATCACTTCCCAGGACAATACCCTGGGAGTAATATTTGCTAATAATACAACAAGAACAATTTCAGATCATGAGGGATACATGCAATTAGGGCTGAGAGCACTGCAGTATGCTTGTTTGCTGAAGGACAACAGGAGTTCTAGCTCTGCCAGACAGTTTCTGGCCCTCAACTGGTTTGGAGGTCTCCTCTCTTGCCCGCTCCTCCCAGATTTTCAATTCAGTCATAACCAGCTTTAGGGTGGGGCCTGTTCAATAAAAGAACCCCCACAAACCCAAATAAAAACTGGAAAAAACAGGTTGGGCTTGTTCAATCCAAAACATATACAAGGATACAGTCCCTCTTCTCTCAGGAAAAATGAACTGTCACTTAGCAGTGCCCTACCAAGCAGCTGACAAAATATTTCAGCAAAAGGTGTCCTCAGACATTTTTGAACGACGTAGAACTCTTCAGTATCACAAGTGCATAGAACATTAAATAATGTAATATCCATCCCTACCCTGTAAATTGGACTATACTCTTGCATTTTCTCAGTCCAGACCTTCACTTGGATTACTGTACAGGAAAAACTTCCAAAAATCTGGGGAGTGCCTTTCCAAAGCCAGGAAAGAGCTGTAAAATGCAGCAAATGGGCAAAGATATCACTGCTGCATGTGTTGCATAGTACAGCAGTGTCTCGTCTTCCAGACTCTACCACTGGAGAAACTTAGAGGAGCACAGTGTGATCCATGGAGGATGCATTAACCATGATTGATTTTTCACATGGACTGTTTATATAAAAACACCTGTCATGAGCAGCAACAACAATAAAACTAAAACCTAGCTTGGGCAGTACATTCGGAGATCTAAGAGTCATCTATGATGCCCCCAGACAAACTGGCAAAAATATCTAGAAAACAGAGATCTGGTGAAGAACTGGCCTCGTTACAAAAGCTGCAGATGAAATGTTCTTTAGTGTCTGAGTTATGTCATTCTCTGACCTACGTAGTTACCTTAAATATTGGCACAGCCACACTATCCAAATACTGCAGCAGACAACATCATTAGCTGACTACAGCTAAACCAGTCTCATATACAGTCTCCTTCCATGGTGCTTCTAGTGCCCACAAACTACATGCACCACTGACCAGCAGTGGTTAAAATAAGAGTTGTGTCTCTTCCTGACGTTAGATTCAATCTGTCGTCACCTGTCCACACAAGGGAAAAAACTGCCAAAGTGAATATTTGTAATAGCCTCCACAGTCAACTACCTCATACCAATGACACTTTGGTAAGCTTTTATTCTTAAAAAATCCTGTAAAATATTATACATACTTCAATGCTTTTCAGAGGTTGGGGATGTGCCGTAGCAGACAACTGTGACAGTGTATGAACGATGCTACATCTTACAAGGATCGTTAACGTAACCATTGTTAACAATCCACTTCAAAGATGCCAGAAAATATCGTTGTTAATCATGATCTTCCATTCCACAAGGAGTCTGCACCCACGTATAGTTAATTGTGACTGATACAGCCTCCCTGATCCATAACAACTACAGTCATGTGCTTAAGACAAATGACCTTTTATCAGTGACAGCAAACTGAATTTTCATGATTGGTCCTATCTCTTGCTTTTCTAATTTTTTTTATTATTTTTATTTTTGTTTTATTTTTATGTTTCACTATAACAGCCTGTTCAGCAAGGTCACTGAATTGTCAGCATAGTGACCATTGCCATTCTCTCCAGACGGGGCGCATGTAGTGAGGCTGTGGACAAGCCCAAGTGACAGTGTACCCTGTAGAGCAGTGCCCTCTAGTTTGATTTAATGTCAAATGCTGTTGATATTCAACATTTACACTTAAAAGCTCTGCCAAGACACAGATTCATTAAGTAACCTCTCCGGTTGATATTGTTGTGTAAAAAATTACACACTTATTGGCACGAGATGTAACTCAGATGTACCATGTTCTTGATGAATTTTCTAACCACCAGCTCAATTCTCTTCCATATTTTGGAGCAACAAATATTTAAGATTTTCACCAAAAGCATATCAGTTTCAAAAGGGTATACAGAGACTGACAGGTCCCAGGGCCTCCCCCACCCCTCACCATAGCCCAGGAGCCCATTTCATCCAGCCCAGAGCCACCAGTCCATGATCCTGTCTGATGCCTGGGACTGGCGCTACCCAGTTCACTGCCTGGCTCCTGGGATGGCGCCTGCCCTGACATTCCAGAGAGCCTTTGTACCCCTGTGGAGATGCCAACCTGTGTGGTGCCATGACAATTCAAATGCAAAAATATATCTTGTTTTCTGGACAAAGCATTTCTTTGAATGATTTTAAATTCAATAGAATACAATGAAACCTGAAAAAACTACTCAAATTACTGTAAGAATCATACCACGTAGCTCCAGCTTGTAAACACATGACTAAACAGGTACTAGAAACACAGATGAAAATAATGAATGGTGAAATATCACAGGTCCAAAATAAATCTGGTATGACACAGAACAGAATTATATGGCACAGCCTTTTTCCTCCCTCTGTCTAATAATATCTCTAATGCGTGAGGATCTACCCCATGCTTTTCTGCTCAGTGACACAGTTTTATGATGGGTAATTCCTATTAAGTACTTCAGGCTTGCTCAGTGTCGTCTGTCCATTTACCACCGTTCAGACAGAAAGCAATGCTATAAAGATCAAGGCCAAGAGGCATTAAAAAGGTGAAATCTGGCATTCAAACCAGCATACCACTCATGCATGTGTTAAAAAACAGCAAATTTGACAAGCTCAGATATGATACAATTAGGTGATAACTGATAGGTAGTTTGGAAAGCACATACATCATTTGAAGAGAGGATAAGTGACATAACGGACAGCTACTTAAAGCTGACTGATATTTTCGAGGTAATCAGTGAATCAGACTGCAGAGCCCTGGTTAATCACAGCAGGACACCTTTGCTCTGATTTATATCAGCTATGGAAACAGTATTGCTCAACAAGGACAGAGACCAGGAAAGATCTTAATGCAACATTTACCACAGACTGGATGAGTGACACTAATGGCCATGCATCCTTAGCATATAAGCAGAGTTATTAACTAATAAGGTGAGGTATTATACAGATGCAAGAGGTAAGGCTGATAAACAAACAGTGACTGGGAAACAATAAACTTGGAGTTACAATTCCTTCTCCATGGTCACTGAACTACGGCTGCTACAGAGGGGGCTGCACAGGGTGCACTACCAGACTGGTTCTTGTTCCTTGCCACATTAGATCATAAAACAGTCTGCATGATGAATCTGAAGTCAAGTCAAGTGTTACACTAGGACAAGGCAGGATAAGTGGTTTCTCGAAGATGTGCAAATGGAAGCAGCCAGCTATAAACTCTAGGAAGAAAGACTGGACATAACTATATTTGGTCAGGTTGTCTGTCTTGAACAGAAGCCCAAGCAGAAACCTAAAATCCAATATAAAATAATGTAAGCAGATGGAGATGCTTTCAAAAAGCATTCACCCAGACTCCAACAACTTGCAGCCAGGGACCTGTGAGCCAAATATATTTAACAATTCTCAGAGGATTTCTCTCCCGTGTCTTGTCTGTCCTAAGCCTTCTGGCACTCACAACAATGCCCTGAAGTAAGAAACTCCTCAGGTTACCAATAAGACATATGAGGAGCCTCATCATCATCATCATTGAGTCTCTTGAATCTGGCTTGTGTCAACTAAATTTGAGGACTTACACTCTTGTATATCAGGCAATCCTAGGAATCAATTATTTCATGTCATCTCCAAGCCACTTTCATGTTACACACCTTTATTGTATCTCCTGTCAACACTCTCTGTTGCAGGCTGGAGGGTCTTTGGTTTAATTAGTAATTCCTGGAATGTAAGCCACCTCATATTTCTCATCAACCTTGTCACATTCTTCATTGTATTTTTGCTAGACTACTAGACTGATTTTTTTAAGATGGGGAGAGGGATACTTTCATACAACTGTTACTAATTATTCTTGTCTAGCTTCTTTCTTGTCTCTTTATCCCTGAAAACGACTTTTGTTTTTATTCAATTTCTTTAGGACCCTGTGGTAAGGGATCTCAAAGAACACCTCCTCAAGGTGCAGGTAGACAAGATTGAGCAGATCTTGCTCCCTGTGGCTTGATATTCCTAATGCCTCTACAGAATTAATCCTCTCCACAAATTTATGCAAGTGTCCAGGAATCATTCTTTATTACAGTTTTCTACTAATATTTCTGTTACAGGTACCATGATTAGCAGATTTTAGTTGGCCTAGATCTCTCATACAGCCCTTTCTAAAATTACCATCACATCTGAGACCTTTGAGTCCTGAAGTGCAGGACATGATTTTTTAAACATGTGGCTACCCACTCAAGTTAGCTGGTTCACAGATTTCATTCTTGAGCTGCATTTTTGTAAGTACTGGTTAAATACTGTCTGGTCCTGGCAGTCTCCTGTAGTTCAGTTTCCACTTGTTCCACAATTTCTGTGACTAAAACTTCAAGTAAAATACTGATGAATTCACCCTCAAAAGAATTCCAGCATGCAAACCTCTTGAAGCTCAGGTGCACTGCACAAATACCTCATTTAGTTTTCCTGACAGATGTTTACCTTCTCTGAGTGCTCTTTTCACATCCTGGTATCTATTGATCCAGCATACCATCTAGTAGGCTACTTCCTCCTGATGCCTTTAAAAAAGGGATTTTACATTGGACTTGAATTTTGGTTTCTGCCTTTTGCTAGTTGCTCCTACAGCTTTCTTGCCTGTTTTATTATATTTTACATTTAACTAGCAAATGCTTCCAATGCTGCTTGAGCTTTCTGAAAGATACCTTTTTGTTTTTAATAACATTTTTCCCTTTATGTTGATATTTATTCATGCCAGCATCCTTTTGCCTTTTCTCACTGGTTTTTATTTATTTATTTGGTAAGTGGTATGCATTTGCTCTGTATCTCTCCTATGGTGTCCTTAAATATCAGCCAGAAACATGCAAAATGACAGTTGGCCATCCAAGAGATTAAAAAACCTCTGATGCTGCATTCTGTCACTCTGTTCATTTGCCCAGCTTAGTGAAGACAGAAGAATTTCGAATGTCATTTTAATGTCCTCCTAAATACTCCAAAACTTTCTTTAAGCTATAATATCAGAACTTTTGTATCTTGAAGATACTTCTTCTCTTTCATTGCCCAAGTCTCACCTCTGCCCATACAAGCTTGCATATCTGTAGCTAGTCACCATTGTAGGTGCCAAAGGATTGTGCAATAATGTGATACAAGGGCTGTGCTCTCCCATTTTACATGAGGGATGGAAAGAGATAAAATATAACGAACAGTCTCTACCCATCCTTCATCTCCCAGTTGTGTGTGTGAAGCAAAGACAAGAGAGTTGATTCTTTTGTTATAGAGAAGTGTGTAAAATGACAAGAATTCATATGACATAATACAAAATTTGAACTTTCTTGATTTGGGAACCTAACCGTTAAGGAATAAGGGATTAAGTTGGAATTTGTGTCTTTGCTCTCCTGTAGAGCAGTGTCTGGTATTCAGACTCCCAAGTGTTGTTTAGCTACTGAAGACTAGTAATCTCACTTTTTTTTTTTCTTTAAGTGAAAGTGCAGTCTCTATCATATTCTGTTCCTATCTTTGTCTTCCCTCATCTTGAGTCACTCTGATAGCTAGACAGTTTTTCAAAAAAAAAAAAATGCCAGAGAGAAATGGAGAAAAACTACAGCAATTTTCCTATTTCTATTATCAGAAGATAAGACTGAACAAAAAAAGTCGCTGAAATCGTTAGGTTTCAGTGAAATCACCATCATTTTCCCAAAAATTCTTATTCTTGCCATAAAATTATATGGTCATGGTTTGTGAATAATACCAGCCTGAGTCTGGTCTCATTTGCATCAAATCCAACCAAGGACAGCTGTACTGGTGTAATGAAACTGAAATCAGAACCTGATGTCTTTACAATTCTTGGGTCCATTCTTTCTACAGAGTCCCAAAGACCTTGGCAAACACAAATAGTATTTATCATGCCCTCTTGCTAGTACTACAGCAGTTTCAGTGCCTGAAACATGGAAATTCAGTGACTGCTCCCTAATGTCCATATCTTAGAGGACCTTGCACTGCACTGCCACGGTGCTTTAAAACAGGGTATTCCCTAAAGGATAGGAAGGTAACACAGGACATGCACCAAGGACCTGTAATCAGGCGCAGTCCTGAGTCCCAGGCCCACCCTACAATCTGTATCTTTGCACATAACACATGTACACATGTCAGCACATAATAAGTATCCTAATAGCAATCTAGAATACATGCCATGCATAACAGCCACCTTCATTTAATGATGAAACCAAGACAAGTGTGTGAGCTAGGGAAGGGTGCAGGGCAGAGAATTAGAAACACAGCCATTGCACTTAAATGAGGGTAGTTTTTTATTCTCAAAGCTTTCTGCGTGTGCAATCAATTTTCTCTCTCTAAAATTAAATTATTTTATGGATACTGATTTCCAGTATATCTACAATAATTCTGTTTCTTTTGTCTTGCTTTCTTAATAATGGCAGCAAAATTACACAAATTTTTTTATAAATAAATTGTACAAAATAACATTGAATAATAAAGTTGTGCTGTTTTCCCCAAGAAAATATAACAAAAATTTGGATACTATTTCAGATTGCAAGTTGTAAGAGGCACAAGACACCTTTTACCTAACAAACCACAAAAGAAAAAGTCAAAGGCACAGGTCTTTGTGCAATAGGAAGCCTTAATTTCAATATTCCAAAGTCTCAGGCTCCCGGGTAAACCTGTGATAAAATTAAGCATGGAAAGTTTATCCAATATTTTGGAGTTGCTTTCCATGTCTGGTGATAACTCTGCAATTCCTTTGATTTGCATGGATATTGTATCACTCTGGACCTTTAGTCTTGCATCATGTCTTGCCAGCAGGTCTCAACTGGTGTTCCTCAGGGCTCAGTTTTGGGGTCAGTCTTGTTTAATATCTTTATTAATGATCTGGACGAGGAGATGGAGCGCACCCTCAGTGAGTTTGCAGACGACACCAAATTAAGCAGGAGTATTGATCTGCTTGAGGGTAGAGAGATCTGGACAGTCTGGATTGATGGGCTGATGCCAATGATATGAGGTTCAACAAGGCCAAGTGCCAGGTCCTGCACTTGGGTCACAACAACCCCAGGCAGAACTACAGGCTTGGGGAGGAGTGGCTGGAAACTGCCTGGCAGAAAAGGATCTGGGGGTGTTGGTCGACAGCCAGCTGAACAGCAGCCAGCAGTGTGCCCAGGTGGCCAAGAAGGCCAATGGCATCTTGGCCTGTATCAGGAATAGTGTGGCCAGCAGGAGCAGGGAAGTGATTGTGCCCCTGTACTCAGCACTGGTGAGGCCGCAGCTTGAGCACTGTGTGCAGTTTTGGGCACCGCAGTGTAGGAGAGACATTGAGGTGCAGGAGCGTGTCCAGAGAAGGGCAACAAAGCTGGTGAGGGGTCTACAAAAACAAGTCTTATGAGGAGCAGCTGAGAGAGTTGGGATTGTTTAGCCCGGAGAAGAGAAGGTTGAGGGGAGACCTTATGACTCTCTACAACTACCTGAAAGGAGGTTGTAGAGAACTGGGGGTCAGTCTCTTCTCCCAGGTAACAAGAGATAGGACAAGAGGAAAAAGGCTCAAGTTATGCCAGGGGAGGTTCAGATTGGATATTAGGAAAAAATTCTTCACAGAAAGGGTTAAGCACTGGAACAGGCTGCCAGGAGCAGCGGTGGAATCACCATCCCTGAAGGTATTTAAAAGATGGGTAGATGTGGTGCTGAGGGACATGGTTTAGTGGTGAGTTTTGGCAGTGTTAGGTTGATGGTTGGACTCAATGATCTTACGACCTCTTCCAACCTAAGTGATTCTGTGATTCTGTGAAAAAAAAATATGTACAATTTCAATTCTGAATACATACATGTACTTTACATATGGTTCCCCAGCTGGCATTGAAAGCATCCCACTGAGAAGAACTTACACATCAATACATCAAAAATTTGAGGCACAAGCAGATATAGACATGGGGGGATAAAAGTGTGCTGTAGCAAGCATCTTAAGATTCATCCTTTTCTTCCTAGCAGTCCAAAATGAAGTGAACAAAATGAGTTTTGTATTGCTTTCTAAGAAGAAAACAAAGCACAGCTAGAAGGTATTAAATCCATTCTAAACTAATTTTTTTCATAAAAGCATTCTATCCCATCTAAATGAAACTACCATTCCCTTCCTAAACTATGTGAGGAAGAGAAACACGTCACAGAATCTAGTCATGATATTACTACTGAATTGCTCCTCTCTTCACAGTACTTGCCTAATAGCACATCTCTGCAAGCCTAAATTCTTCAGAACAGGTTAACTGCAACATATTTAATGGACTAATTGCTATTAAAGCTGAAGGATTTCTAGATTCTAGCAACAGAGATGTTACACTGACTGAAGATTTTAGTTGGCCAAAATGATAGTTTCTCCTGAAATTAGGAATCATTTAGATGTCCTAGGACTTTCACAGTAATAAAAGATTCTCCTCAGTTGTTGGATCTCTCTTGGGAGACTCTCCCAGTGGCTGGTTCTCTCCTGCTGACAAAGACATGGAAACATAAGCCTTTCAGACTCCAAAGAACAGCTTGAGGGACTTATTTCCATGCTGGACTCTTATTGTGGTTCCAGGAGGAAAGAGTAGCTTTGATTTTGTTGCAACTTAGCAGAAATACTAAGGTTAAAAAGTGGGTTGGTTGTCGTATCTGTAGCATGCCTAAGTCCTTGAGAGCACATGAAGGGGGCTCCTGCCATTTTATAGGAATTTTGTGAAGAGTAGCAAATTACATCAATCAGCTGGTAGGAAATGAGATGCAAAAAACAGTTTAAAAGGGGTCTTGTTTGTTGTGGTCTTTATTCAAAGGTCCAGCTTTAAAAATTAAGTCTCAGTGCTACTGAAGTGGCAGTAGCTGCGAGAAGGGATTGAGAGCAGCCCTGCCAATACAGACTTGGTAGTACTGCTGGGTGACATGCTGGACATGAGATGACAATGTGTGCTTCCAGCCCAGAAGGCCAACCTTATCCTGAGCTGCATCAAAAGAAGTGCGGCCAGCAAGTTGAGGAAGGTGATTCTGCTCCTCTACTCCAGTCTCATTAGATCCCACCTGGAGTACTCCATCCAGCTCTGGAGTCTTCAGCACAGGAAAGACATGGACCTATTGGAGCAGATCCAGAGGAGGGCCACAGAAATGATCAGGGGGATGGAACGCCTCTCCTATAAGGACAGGCTGAGAGAGTTGGGGCTGTTCAGCCTGGAGAAGAGAAGGCTCCAGGGTGACCTTATTGTGGCCTTTCAATACTTAAAGAGAGCCTACAGGAAAGATGGGGACAAACTTTTTAGCAGGCCCTGTTGTGATAGGACAAGGGCTAATGGTTTTAAACTAAAAGAGGGTGGATTTAGATTAGACATAATGAAGAATTTTTTATGGTAAGAGTAGCGAAACACTGGAACATGTTGCCCAGAGAGGTGGTAGATGTGCCAACCCTGGAAACATTCAAGGTCAGGTTAGATGGGGCTCTGAGCAGCCTGATCTAGTTGAAGATGCCCCTGCCCGTGGCAGGGCATCTTGGACTAGATGACCTTTAATGGTGCCTTCTAACCCAAACTATTCTATGATTCTGTATGTTTTAAACAATTCACCTCACAGAGCCGGCTAAGGGACAGAAAACACTTGATCTGGCTAGTTCTGTATTCCCACAGATTTTCTCTTTTCCAAGGAAGAAACTCTGCTTCCATCAAATAACAGCAAAAGTCCTGTTGATTTGCAGCCAAAACATAAATGACCTTTAGATTATTTTAAGGCTCAGTTCTAAAAGCTGAACATAATACTATCCAATTTGGTCAAGAAGAGAAGCAGGAACACTCAGGCTTAGTGGTTTGCCTGACAATTTTGCACTCATTCAGTGGCAGAACAATGATTAAGATGTTTTAGTTCCCTTTCTAAAGCCATTTGAACATGCTGTTCTTGTGTTCGAAATTTGGGATCTAAAGATCCCAGTTTTCACCTGCCACTTTGAGAAAGTTATTTGCTTCGGTTGCTGGGTTTCCAGCACGGTCACAAAATGACACCGTGGAGGCAACGCTTTAGGTATAACATAGTTATAACTGCAGTCTAAGAAAGCTTTTTCTCGTACAGTTTTCTGTGGAATTTCTTCATGAACCACCTCAGAGAAATGCAGATAAAAAATAGGAATTCTGAATTCCAATGTTTCCCTATTTTTAAAATATTATCCTCTTTTTTCATATTCTTATCATAACACCATGTTCAAACAACAGTAACAAAGAGAAGGAGACAGGAAGTTGGCTGTAAAGGTGGAACCCTTAGAGTAAACAGGCAACTGAATATATCAGTCATGACAAGAAGGATGCCATGGGAAAAAACCACAGTAATTTTTCTTCTAAACTTCTCTTGTACCCAAATGACAAAAGAAAAAGTGAAAATAAAGCAAAAGCAGAATGTTTATCCAAAAAGTTGTGCAATGCTTCCTACATTTCTTTAGACAAGAAACTCATCTCAGATCTTTGTTCAGCCTTGCTCAAGTTTTCTATGGTCTTTATTTAAAAGCTACGGAGAACAACTTTGACTCACATTGAGTGTGATATGTATCTTCCATGCTGAAATCATCATATTCAAGCTGATGCTTAGGGTCTTTTTTCAAATATGTTTCATATCAAATTTATAGCTGTGAATGGAACCATTTTTCTACTTTTCCTATAACTATTTTTTGCTGTTTCCTATAACACACAGCATCTGCTGTTGGCCATGAGGGCATTTAAATTCTCCTGGAAGAACCACGTCCCCTATAATATCTGCAAAGAATGAGCAAGGAGATACTTAGACTTTATGCAGTTCAGCTATTTGGCAATACCAGTGGAAATATCAAAAAATGAAAAAGCAAAACCTGTCACGCACTTCAGATTTTCTTCCAAAAAACCCACCCTTAAAATTCAGAAAAATTCCACCTTTCAAAGTATGTTGTCTGGACTAAGGATGTCCTCTATTCAACCTCTGTCCCAAGCTGGTTTTGTTGTTTCATTTAAAATATCACTCAGGTCATTGTGTGTTCTGATGTTGCTAACATTCATTATTGAAACTAAGTGTTTTCTATTGAAAACCATGCTTCCTGTCCCTACAGGCTTTCTCTTTAGTAAGGAGAAGAGGCTTAATGATGTTTTCTTGTAAGCTAATTCTAGTAATAAATGCATGAACTAGGAACAAGAAAGAATTATGAGACTGCTGATTCCCTGCTTTCAGGGTCTTCCTTTCAAAACAGACTGTTCTCTTTAGACCTCAAATGCTGTGGGCCCATGAAAGGCCATGGACTTCAGACACATAAAGGCTTAACTAACTCTCAAATAGGTAGTAACTATTTCTGTTCTAGTTCCATAGGCAGTAACAGAACAGCAATAGGATTTCAGGTTATGGGTGTAAGCTACAGCAGAAACAAGGAAGGATGTCCCTTATATGTGAAAGTGAGACACTGGTACAGACCAGTCTTTGTTCTGAGACTCAAGCTAGAAAATGAAATGAAACAATCAACTGTTGCTTGTGTTAAAGTTGTGAAGGAAACAAGCAGCAGTCAATTGCCTACGGCATGGATCAAAACACAAAGCCAATTTCTGCGGGGAAAAAAAAACACAAAACCTCTGGAAGAGGAAAAAATCTCTTCCTCTAAACAAGCCATGTGCTTGCCTGTGTGGGTTAACATGTTTGAACCCAGCTGGTCTGCTTCAATGTGTATTTCCAAATGGAAGTTAAGTGAGTCACTATATATGCTAAACACAATGATATCTCCCATCTCACCCCCTTATGAGACACAGAAAAGTATAAAACATTATCAAACAAAGCCAGTCCAGATGACCTATTTTATTCTGTGACAAATTTTAACCCCATAGAAGATGAAACTGTTTCTGTATGTATTGTTTGGGTCATATGTGACTAAAAAAATGACCTTCAAAGGTCCCTTCCAATATCAACCATTCTGCAATTCTGTGAGAATTAATAGAAAATAAGATCTTCCCTGCACCTTTCTTTCTGTGATTCCTTATTATAACACACTTCACAGCATTATCAGATGGCAAACAAAGTGCTGACATTTCCTGGGAAAAATGTACTTAATTTTGTAATACCAAAGCTATTTAAATATGGAGGTCAGGAAAGTTACATTGGCTAAAGTGGTTTAGGGTTCATATTGCACCCTGGCAATAACTTTAATTCATTTTAATGAGAACTAAGGTTTCTAGTGTAAAAATGTGCTCTCTTCCAAAGGAAGTGTAGGGAAGATCTTGCATATCTCATTCAGCGAGTCATGACCACAGGGGCAATTCAAGGTACGCGCAAAAGAATTTCAAAGTACTGATGGCAAAACATTAAAGAGCTAAAACAGTGTTAGAAATAATACACATATGACCAGTGAGTTTAAGGGATGAGTGGAGGCTGAAGATTTGAAGCCAAAATAGATATTCTGTGAACTACTTCAAATCCTGTAAGATCTGTTCTTTTCTGGTACTTTAATACTGATTAGTAGCATTAGTATTAAAAAAGAATAAATGAAAAAAATTATTTTTTTTAGTATGCCTTCTAAAGGTAGAAGCAGTAACTAAAAATTGAGACACAAGCAACAATTCAAATACGTAGACAGTAGGCTTACTGAGGTCCCTCTTTGCCTTAAATCTACCATTTTTCCAAGATGGACAATACGCCAGGTACAAGTAAGGGGAGATATAATCAGGTGCCAGATATGTACATCTGACACATCTTCATCTTTGGAGGTCTGCTGTCACAGCAGAGCACTTTGCAGGTTTTAATGCCTTTGGCTCTTTATCCCTACTTTGTAACTTGACCGCTTTATTCTTGACTTAGGTGCCTACTTTCTACTGGTTTGGGAAAATCACCTAAAAGAAAGAGGTTTAAGGCTACACACAAGCTGTAAAGAAATAGAAATTAAATTTTGATTCCCAGCTGCTGGAATATGGGTTTTCTCAAGAACTGGTTCCACCATGCAACATCAGAATTACTGTATCACCTACCTCAGATTTTTCATATTATCACTAGTGCCACAAAAATACTACATTCTCAAGTATGACTCAAAGTCAAAACACAGAGATTTACCTCAAGTTAATTAAATATTTACATACACTTTCACTGTTATACTTTAGGATTACACTCTAAAAAAAATGTCAAATCTTGCAGCTGCTTAAATGAGCCTGAAGGTTCTGCATGGTCATCTGACATCCTCATTGCTGCTATATACTATTTTCTGACAAAGATAGACAATTCTTGTCCTGCTAGTATCTAGCCACAATGCTTCTAGTAAAGCAAAAAATCAAGAGGATAGGAAAATGGCTTCAGAGCATGCAGAAAAAGCTGTGAACTTCTCATACAGATTTATCGCAGCAAGCAAGACAAGCGTCTTATCTTCTATCTTCATTTCCAAGACCTTTCAGCCCTTGTCCCAGCAGTACAGCTCTTTGTTGATCATGGAAAGTTTGACTCCTCTCCAAACAGTCTGCAGAGGCATTCAGCATTGCTTCCTACTTATTTCCAAACAATACTTGTGCTTTTTCAGACATCACATTTTGAGGAAAATATTTTCACATATCCAGGCAACTAACTTTGCTCTAAACCAGCCCTAGCTCAGCTCAAAATGTTTCAAATATTGATCTTTTTCACAAAAGAAAAGGCTCCCTTACAAAACTACACTATTATGATTAAAATAGCCAGTCCTCACGAGCACTGTGGAAGTGTTACCTCTGCTATCTGGTTCTCATTTAGTTAGGCTTTTCCTTTTAAGACATCAAAAAAAAAAAAAAAAAAAANAAGCCATTTCCATCAGATCGTCTCTCGTAAACAAACAAGAGATACAGCCCAATCTAACCGATTAAACAGACTTTTCCTGGAAGTCCCTCTACTCTGCTTCAGGAAGTTTTACCTCAGTATACATGTGACTGAGGACTTATCACTTCCCTCCCTTTCCTTCCCTCTTTTGCAGAAAGATTCTCCTGGGCTCCTGCAGCTGGGGGCCAGGAAGGTGCTCGAGTGCTTCACTCAAGCCCTGTGCTCTACAGGTGCATTATATGCTTCTAGAACTCCAACACTGGCAAAAAGTGCATTTGCCTAAAAGCTAACATTTCTCTAGGTGTTTACCAGCAAAGAACTAAAGCTTTCAAATATCTTTTTCACATCAGGCATGAAGGTTTTTCTCATCAAAAGTCACATTGTTTCTTTTCCCTGAATAAACAAACCACTTCATATATTGTTTTTCTGGTTAAATTAAATACTTGCTTGCACAAGGCTAGATCTAAGTTAAAGCCAAACATAAATTCACGGAACATTTTGTTCTTCCTGACAATGCAATATTGCCACAGCATTCAAAACAGCAGTAACAAAGTAAATCAGTGCATTATTTACCCAATTAAGGTAATTTTGTTATACAAGTTGATACTGCTGGCACCGTACCAGATTTTTCAGTCTTATGTATGCTTTCTTTTTTCTCCTTAATAGTTATTGATTGAATCATTTTAGTGAAGGTACAATTTCTGTATTTATTCTCTGATAAAGCAGGAGTCAAAGCAGCACTGGTTTACACTCTAATCCTTATCTAGTCTTGGTGAAGTACGTTAAATTGCAGCTCTGGGACCATGGACAATCATAACATCATACAGTACTGTTAGCAATTCAGACATTTTAAATCCTGATTTCTTTCAGAACTAGGAGAAATTATTTGTTGGTTTCTACTTACTGCTCATTTTGTCCTTGTGTCTGCTGCCTTTTCTCCAGCATTTCAGTTTGAGACATTCTCTGTGAATTCCTCTAGAGAAGGATTCAGATGTAAACTTCCCTGCTATTTCTAACACAGTCAATACTAAGGAAATTCCTAATGAAATTCAACAAAGGCAAGTGTAGGGTCCTGCACCTGGGGAGGAATAACCCCCTGCAGCAGTACAGGTTGGGGGCTGACCTGCTGGAAAGCAGCTCTGCAGAGAGGGACCTGGGAGTCCTGGTGGGCAACAGGATGACCGTGAGCCAGCAATGTGCCCTTGTGGCCAAGAAGGCCAATGGCATCCTGGGGTGCATCAAGAGGACTGTGGCCAGCAGGTGGAGGGAGGTCATCCTCCCCCTCTACTCTGCCCTGGTGAGGCCACAACTCGAGTACTGTGTCCAGTTCTGGGCTCCCCAGTTCAAGAAAGGCATGGAACTGCTGGAGAGGGTGCAGTGAAGGGCTACAAAAATGATTAAGGAGCTGGAACATCTTTCTTACAAGAAAAGGCTGAGGGAGTTGGGTCTTTTTAGTCTGGAGAGGAGAAGGTTGAGGAGGGATCTCATCAATGTTTACAGATACTCAAAGGGAGGGTGCCGGGAGGAGGGGACCAGTCTTTTTTTTCAGTGGTGGCCATGAGACAATGGGTACAAACTTGAATATAGGAAGTTCCATCTGAACATGAGGAGGAACTTCTTTCCTTTGAGGGAGTCAGAGCACTGGAACAGGCTGCTCAGAGAGGTCGTGGAGTCTGTGACTCTGGAGACATCCCAAACCCGCCTGGAAGCGAACCTGTGCAGCCTGCTGTAAGTGAACCTGCTCTGGCAGTGGGGTTGCACCAGACGATCTCCAGAGGTCCCTTCCAACACCTAACATCCTATGATTCTATGAAAAGATGTTGTAGGGTTGGGGTTTTTTTGCCACAGTCTTAACTTCTCTGAGTGTCCCATCATTCTGAACAAACAGTAACACAAGCTTTAAATTACAATCCCATCAGGAGGATCATGAATTTGCACATAACTAAACACCTGGACAGCAGTTCATATGGTACATTACTACTTATTAAAAACAAAACAGCTTGAAGAATAGGTAGGTTATATATCGAGTGTTCCACGGGTCAGGAAAAAAAGATTGAACCAATAAACATAGTCGTGGTTTGGGCCGGATCGGCCCAAGCGAGCCGAGGAACAAAGAGGCACACAGTATTCTAGTCAAGGTAGTAGTGAAGTTGACCATATCATTTTAACGTCTCATTGAAATTTTTCAAAGTTTTGTTTTTTGTTCATGTACAACACAATTTAATGAATCAGCAAAATACACTGTAGGAAGCTTGACAGATTTTTATGATTAAGGAGCACTTGGAGATTACTGGAGTTAATACACAGTAATTCTGATGGTAAATTATTTGAGATAGGAAACCCACAACAGCCACTTCAACTCAGCTCTGACTTCATCTGGGGCCTTTGTATTACACAAGGTTGGTACAAGTAAAAGTAAAAACAAAACCGTACCTGACATTCACATTCACGTTATTGCTTTTATTTATACTCATAATTTTGAAACTATAATTTTTAATTTAATGTATAGAAAGAGCTTGGAATATCTAACTACCTATAACTGCAATTATTCTCAGTATGAAACAAAGGTTCCACCTACTATTACAAGATTAGCTTTTTTAATAAGATGGCCTATAGTTAATTAGTATGTAAGAGTAACAGTTGTGACATGCAGCATCCCAACACTTAATTATCTTCTGAAAATTTAACTTCCTGCAAAATTTTCTGAAGTTTCTGCACTGATTAAAAAAATAGAAATTAAACAACTGTGCGCAGTCCTGAAACACTGAGGAGGTGTCACATATACTGCAAGTGTGAAGCAAAAACTGTTTTTCGCCATGTATATCACTTTACCTCTACAGATAATGCATTTTGTTTACTGTTTTGGTACCTAGTCATTATTACAAGACTTTTCTGCAAGTCTTTGTTTTCATTTGGTTTTGAACAGCATAATATTAACAACAATCTGTTCTCAATACTTTTCAAATCATTTATTGCTGTATCACAAAGCCCTGTGACATTTAACTACCAAGAATAGAGTATACCTGGAGATGCACAAATGCATGTAATTCTATCAAATCAGATGAAATACAATTTTGTGTCTTTATTTATAGGCAAAGAGGTTTACACACTTAAACACAGCCAAAATCTCTGAAGAGCCCAACAGGCTACTTTTCTGTAACAAGAGCAGATACTTAATGGAAGTCTTGACTCCAAACTCTTCCCTTTCACACCCATCCCATGGCTCTTTGCTGTTCCCTTCCCCACCCACTCTAGGGACTTTTGCCATGGGGGTTCTCAAGTTCTCCACCTTGAAGTAGGAGTCATGGGAGAGGGGGTCTGTGCCTGTATTCTGGCCAAAAGTGGACTATGCATGGCCTCATGAGCACCTCAATAATTTTTGTTCCAGTAAGGAGTAAGTAATATTTACAGTATTTACCAGCTATTCCCAGTGATTTCCATTCTTTTGGCCAGGTTAGATATAGCTGGTGTGGATGTTGCTGGAAGTGACTCCATTGCCAGTTTTGGTCTGTTTGTCCTAAGTTTAGCTGGGAAATTTAACCAGCACCAGTAGTCTCCGTATCAGAAAAAGTTTATAGTACTTGAAGCCTTTGAAACTCTGTTCTTCTAAGGACAGACATCACTGGAGGGAAGAGTGTAGGACTAAGAAATGGTCTGAAAACACATGTGAATATGAATAAGAGGAGTTCCTCCAGCTTTCCAGCTTGTCAATAGAGAAGAAATCATTGAGAACAATAAGGGGAAAACTACTGACACTGCACTGTTATAAATAGGTAGTTTGGGGCTATAGCTGCTCTGTCCTTCATGTCCTTGGGTGAAGTGCTGACTATGTACAATGCAAGCTGTCCTAGCACACCTGCAGCTAAAAGGATTTTGTGACTGGTGGGAGGAGGGAAAGAGGTAAGAAAATATTCTAACTAATAGGTTTTAGAGATAATCTGATAATTTTAATGTGTGGTCTCCAGGGAAAACTAATAGGGAAGGGGAGATCATTAATATTTTCTAAGATGTGTGTCAGGTCAACCTCAGACAGGAAATCTGAGAATCTAGCACTGAGGAAGGGGAGAGACAGTCTGTAGTAGCTTCCGTAACATTAGAAAAACACCATAAAAACCCTCTCTTATAAGCAAATGAGCTGCTCTACAAACTTATGCTGACAGATCTTGACCCGTCTACGGGGCAGAAGAGAAAGCACTTACATTGTGTGATTCCTTCTTACTTGCTATAACTTGTTATTTAATTAAAAAACCATCTACATGAGGATCTCTAGGACCTAGAATGTGAGGATTCAAGACTTCAGAAACAAACCTGAGCTACCCTGAAAAGCATTTCAGGTAATTTATCTTGATAGTCAGAGTTGAATTATTCTTCTAATGGAAAGTATATTGAGCAAAATGACAAATAAATACAGCTGTGATTCATATTCAGCTGTCTGAATAGGAGCCAGCAGTGTGCCCAGGAAGGCCAACAGCATCCTGGCCTGTATCAGGAATAGTGTGGCCAGCAGGACTAGGGAAATGATCATCCCCCTGTACTCAGCATGGGTGAGGCCCCAACTCGAATACTGTGTTCAGTTTTGGGTGCCACAGTACAGGAGGGACATTGAGGTGCTGGAGCGTGTCCAGAGAAGGGCAACAAAGCTGGTGAGGCGTCTGGAGCACAAGTCTCATGAGGAGCGGCTAAGGGAACCTGGGATTTAGCCTGGAGAAAAGGAGGCTGAGGGGAGACCTTATCACTCTCTACAACCACCTGAATGGAGGTTGTAGAGAGGTGGGGGTTTGTCTCTTCTCCCAGGCAACAAGTGATAGAACAAGAGCATATGTCCTCAAGTTGTGCCAGGGGAGGTTTGGAATGGGTATTAGGAAATATTTCTTCCCTGAAAGGGTTGTCAAACATCAGAACAGGCTGCCCACGGAAGTGGTTGAGTCACCATCCCTGGAGGTATTTAAACAATGTGTAGATGTGGTGCTTAGGGACATGGTTTAGTGTTGCTTTTGGCAGTGTTAGGTTAATTGTTGGGCTCCTTCCAACCTAAATGATTCTATGATTCCTCAAAATGTAGACTCTTCTGCTTACATTTTTACTAAATTATTCCTTTGAAAACTATTAAAGGCAAATTCTTCTCTCTTTACGCATGCAAACTGAAAGTAGAGAATAAACTTTTATATAAAGTTCTGATATTCTCAGGCCTTATAAAACTGGAATCTCCTTCTTGGCCAGCAACAATTAAACTCAGGATCACACTGCATTATATCTTGCATTTCTCTTCTAAAAATATAGAATATTTATTCCAGTAATACATTCTCTTTCTCTTTTACATGTACTTCTGTCAGGTTTGGGGGGTTTTTTGCTAATCATTTTATTGTTTATCCAATCTTTCAAAACAAGACATAATCACTCAATGAATGTCACTAAACATTTTTTATTGTATTTATTATTATCCTTCAGGTATTCTCTGCTTTTTTTTTTTTAGTTATTATTTTGACTTATTTCTGAAGGTGTGCAAGGTACACTGAATGCTAACATTAGCAACTTAGTGTATGTGTTCCAGATATGCCTACAATCACATGCACACTTAGTAACATTCAAAGAATTGCAGTAATTTTGACATGAATACTTAGCTTATTGAATAGACCCTGGAAATGAAACTGTCTTTCATTTGCAAGATTTCTGCTGGGTCAGAAGTTAGGTCCAATGGAAGCTCTGAGAGAAAAGTCTCCCTCTGTTTCTGTTTGTCAAAGACAACAAATGTGTGAAGACATCAAAGAGTTTATTCCTGTATTTTAATTTTTTTTGAAAAAAAATACTGAAAAGTAATAAGCACTACCTCCTCACAACTACTTATTATAGCAATCTTTAACAGCTTTGAGGAAATTTACTTATATTAGTGGAATCCAGTCCCAACATTTTTCAGAGATTTCTAATTTAAAAAGCACTAGGAAAAAAGATACTTCATAAAGATAGCCCATTTTTTATGAATTTGCTAAAATGAGACTGAAATTTGCCAAAGGTATTAGTTACCTAGCTTGTGCTCTGACTGATAATGAGAGGTGGAGTTTAGGGTAGATAACTTTTAGATTTCAATGTTGAAGGAGAGGCTACAAAGACTGTGGGGTTATAATACAGACTGAATATCCATCTGGTGCCAGAATATAAAATAAATATACTCAGAGAGAATAGGTTCCTTAGATTAGAGGGGAAGGAACAAAGAACAAACCCAACTTTCCCACCTGGTGGAAAATGTCACGAGTCCTTTGGTATTAAAATACTGTTTGTTGCAACTGGTGTTCTGAAGTAATTAGTCTCCTGGAGCCAGGAATATCGATGAAAATCTGTCCATGAAGGTTTTATTACTTCAATCCCTTCACAAGTTCATAAATTGGGGGGGGGATGGGGGGGTGTTTCCCCTAGAAGATAGCATTTAATTTTAAAAGTCAAAGTTTCCTAGTAATGCCAGTTAGAGATGCAGGTTTCTGAGGCAACCCACCAATTATGCCTCCAACATCCTGTTTACTTGTTATCAGTAAACACAGGTATTGCAGTATTAAAGATCATATCTTCCTTAAAAATATTAGATAACTGAAAAAACACCCCATGAAAATAATGCAAGTACCTAAAATAACACACAATCCCATTAACATAGGTACCTGTCTCTCAAAATAGAAATGTTAAGCACAGTGTCTTAGAGAGTGTATTAACATATGCATAAAATTTATTTAAACGAATGGTTTATGTTACCTTCTATTTCACTTCAGAAAATGAAAATCACATTTCTGTTTCAGAGAATAATTCCGTCTGCACTGTCATAATTACATAAATGAAAAGTTACGCCTGTTTTCTATGAAATAAACACTACCAGTGATTTTTCTGTTATTATAACAATGATTGTACTAGGTTGCACCCTAAGCCACTACAGCTTTCTTTGGTTGAGGAAGCATTTTCCTACAAACTTATTGGCAGGTACAGAGATACTTTTAAAGCTTATGTAGTCCCACAAGACCTTCTCATTAGCTCATACAGCAAAGATCTTAGGCCAATATTTGATTCCCACCACCTATTTCAGAGACAGTGTCATGCTAAAACTAAATGATATGAAAGAACTAGTGAACTAATAAATTTTATTTGCTAATACATCAAACAAGACCTCATCCATCCCAAGAAGGCAACACTATCCATCCAGCCTGCTCCAAACCCTCAATATATTTACTTTTGTCAGAAAGCAGCACAGCTGGCCCAAACTGCACCTGCACTGGTTGTCAGCTGACTTCTGTTGCCTGATCTCACACACTTGTCTTGGATGTAAATTAGAGCTTTATGGGACCCCTCTGGCTTTCTGATGCCCACATTCTCTGACAGGTACTTGGGCAGAAAAGGAGCAGAGGTGGCACTGCTCTTCCCCCTTCAGGTCTCTGTCCTGTAGACCTTCATGATTGGTTTTAGCCAATGCAAATCATGTGGCAGAAATACTTGGTTAGGATGGGGAACTTGTATCCTGACATGCATCTCTTACCAGGGTAAGAAGGAAGGACCATGGAACATTAGGTCTGGATGATTTGAGAGGTTGCTGAGATGTATTTCACAGCTTTATAGTGAGAAATTTTTATTGGCCTTCTCCTCTTGTTTTATACCAGGTAAATGCAGAGCAGCCTTGAGAACTGTCCTGCAAGGAAAATTATGGCTTTAAGTATTGCAGTTAGTAAAAGATCTATGACATAGTCATTTTAAACCACCTCTGCTGCGGGGTCCATGCTCTTGTGTGTTACTACAACAAATTACAAGGGCTCTATAAATTCAGGGTCTGACTGTCCCTTAATCCACTGAGCAGGATTTTGCTGCTCTCCAGTTCATCGCCTCTGGGACCAGTGTCCCCAAACCAGATGTGGTGGTCTGGAAGTGGCCACCCAAATGTGGCACAGGAGGGACATATCACTTCCCTCAGCTCACGGGCTCCTGTCTTGCACTGCAGCCCAGTATACGGGCAGCCTTCTTCACTGCAAGGGCCTACTGCTGACAAAGAAGAGCCCATACAGTCTTTTTTCCCAATTACATCAACTTATTTTAGTCTTGCGTACAATCAACAACTCCACAGCCTCTACAGCCATAGAGAAAAGAACAATACAACCAGAGATGATTCTTGCATGAACCTCACTGCCGAGCAGATCAAACGGTGCAGCCGAATCTTCCAATTTTCATATTACTTGTTGGTACAAAGAGATGAGACCCACCTCCCCGCTTTCCATTCCCCCCTCCCTCCCTTGGTGCCATCCGAAGGCAAGCAGAGAGGCTGG
This sequence comes from Chionis minor, assembly GCA_013398295.1. Lineage (NCBI taxonomy): Eukaryota > Metazoa > Chordata > Aves > Charadriiformes > Chionidae > Chionis > Chionis minor. Next base: position 407,779 of record VZSF01000512.1, read on the forward strand.
TCAGAAAGAGACAAAACAGATGAAAACCAGACTCCTCTGCTCTCTAGCTGCATTGCTTTGATACCCAGCAAAGCCGGCCAATACTTTGCCTTTCTGAAGGCGCCTGTGCTGTGTGCAAGCCCCGGAGGGCTCAGCAGGACGGCGCTGCCTCACCTGGGGAGCGCCATGTTGGCTGTTGTCACTGCCGACTGCTGCCTGGCGGGGTGGCTGGGTCTGGCACCTGCTCACCGGCTTTGTGTGAAAACGCCTGATGAAACACTCCCGGCTGCCCAGCTGGGACCTTCCCCACCAAACAACAACACTTTCTGTCTTTTAGTTGTGGCCTCTTCCCTCAGCGGCAGGGTCTGCAGCTCGAGGGGAGGCCACAGTGAGACACCACAGCCGCTCTCTGAGGCAAGCCGAACATGGCAGCCGGGGCCACGGCGTCCCTGTGGGGTGGCCCAGACCGAGGGCCCTCGCAGGAGCACCCAGGAGGCAGCTGTCTTCTGCAGGCTGAATTAAAAGTTCCTGCTGAAATCAGCCATAAAATCATATAATGTAGTTTCTACCCAGCGTAATGCTATTACCGTGCCAGAGGGATGGTCAAGGACCTCTGGTGTAAATGGGAATGGGGCCATCAGTCTTCAGTGTATCTGCCACAATATATAGGTCAAAAGGAATTTATTGCCTTTTTACCCCTCTGTATCTGCATTTTTCTCACTCATTAAGCTTTGTAGCTGAATATGCAAGTCAAATGAGGATGATATAGTCATTTCCCAGTCCCTGTGGCAGAGAAGCCATAGGCATAGCAAAGCACAGGAAGTTCCTTTTGTGAGTGGGGCAGTTACAGGTTTTGTTGGGTTTCTTTAATTGTTGTTTTGGGGGTTTGTTTAACTTTTGATTCAGGTAGCAAAGATTGTCTCAGTGCAACTCTATTCCCTTTGAACTGGTAAACAGGAATCACCGAGACGCTCACCCATGTCCCTCTCCTCTCCAGGGCCAGCTCCTGCTCTGCTCCTGGCCATCTCTCACAGGACCTCTGGTGCAGAAGAAGGTTTGAGGTCCTCTTTCAGTGAAATATGCTTTCTTCCGTCACTTACATAGTATAGCATATCCCCTTTTGGCTAAGGTAGCAGCACGGATAAGGACATGAAATCAGGGTCTGAAGTTTAATTAGTGTGGTGAGAAAATTGGATGGAAAGGCAATTCAGGACTTTGCTGCTGAGGGAAGAAACCCTTGCTGACGGCAGAGAATTGAACGCGTAACGTACTATTCCCGTAACGCTAATCTCCCTATCTCTGAACTGACAAAGATGGTTTTTCAGTAATTTGAAATTTGGTGTCAGGATTTTGAATAACATGAACACTTGTAGTACAATTCTTATTGTGTCTGTTTATATCTCCTTTGCAGTTAAGAAAAGTTTCGTTATGGGTTGATACCTACTTTATCTTGAAAATTTTTACTTGACATACTGTCTCCAGCTGTTCGATGAGTTACACAAATTCCAACTGAAAATCTAAAACTGCCACTGAACTCTTCAGTGTGGGTTCAATTCGTTGCTCATCTGCAGACTCTCTGTGCTACCATGAGCAAACTTGGACCATGCTCAGGTGTCACAGCTAGGACTTCCTAAGAGGTGCAAAACAGACTGACCACTGTCAAGGGTTACCTGATTGTCAAAGTTGCCTGAAATCTATCATGATTAAGGTCTGTTGCCATTTAGAAATACTTTACCTACATCCCATCTCACATGCCATGGGATTATACCTTGGTCAAACAGAAACCACATAAAAATGAAAGAGGATGTTGACAGGAGCTTTCCGAAGTAAAAGACTAGCAAAGGAAGCAGGAGATCAAGGTCCCTTCAGCTTGTCATGTCAGCGCCTCAGAGTGTGTTTCCTCATCAGACTGAAGGCAGGGAGGCATCAATATGCAGCCAGAAATGCAAAAACCTTGTGACCAACTTACTCTTTTGGCTGGTAAGGTGAATAAGGAAAGAACATGGTTTGTGATGTCTGGGAGAACCACACGTTTTCCAATTAAGAGCCGATGAATAAATGAGCTTTGGGAGCAAGAAACAGAACTCAAGGCAGTCTTCCCACTCAGTGGCAAAATCAGAATTTCTCTTCGTTGTTCCCTCTTTGACGCTGTGAGTTCTGCATTCCTTTTGCAGTGGCTTATAAGCCTTGCAGAGGGTTGCACTATCTCAGGCTACCTTGTTGCTGTGAAGCTGGAGCAATGGGGTGAAGTCGCTGTGGGCTGTTGAGGGTCAATAATGTGCTTTCTCATTTTGGGACACAGCTCATAACCACAAAACTACTGAACTAAAGAAACTGTTCTCCTCCTTGCAAGGCTCGCCAGTGCATACAATAAGAGTTATGAAATTCTGAGTCCTAAACCCTTGTTCTTCATCCCTTTAGCCCTTTCTGTTGAAAAGTATTTCCCTGCCTTCCCAGTGTTGCTGAGTATCACTGCCTTAAAGATCTTTCAAATGCTGTTTGTGCCACAAATGCTGATGATGTACCTGAAATACCTTGTTTCATGCATGTCCAGAATTTTTGGTTGTTTGCAAGACGCACTGTGAATACTACAAGTTTGTTGGGGTTTAACTCAAGCTGGCAACTAGGGCCATGCAGCCACTTGCTCACCCCCAAACGTAGGGAGAAGAGGGGAAAAAGGAAGCGGAGGAGGAACAAAAAAACCAAACTTGTGGGTTGAGATAAAGACAGTTTCATGGAGCAGTAACAGAAGAGAGGAAAAAATAATAATAGTAAAAGAATATAGAACATAAAGCGATGCAACACAATTTGCTCTCGCCACCTGATAATCAGTTGCCCAGCTTGGCCTGAGCTGGATTCCTGATCCCCAGCCAACTCCCATTTATATACTGAGCATGACATCCACAGTATGGAATGTTCCTTCAGTCAGCTTGTCCTGTCTATGCTCCCTCTCATCTTCTATAAGAACCTGAAAAAGTCCTTTACTATGTAAACATCAGTTAGCAACAGCTAAAACAATATGTGTTATCAGCATTATTCTCATACTAAATCCAAAACACTGCAGCTATTAGAAAGAAAATTAACTCTATCCCAGCTGAAATCAGGACAAGTTTTTTTAGAGAAATCTATGTCACACTTCCAAGCAATCACGGCTACACAAACTGGTTTTTATTTTTAACTGGTCTTCAGGCACAATTTGTTCAACAACTGTTTTGTCAGTCTCAACAATGGCTGAATTCAGTGAACAGTATTTGCTAAAGGAAAAAAAAACCAAGGAAGAGATTTCCAGGATGGAACAAATCATTTACAATTTCCACAACAGAATATTTCAAATGTTTAGGCTGTAACTAAAGAAATGAAAGTGAGGAAGAGGCAGTTGCATTAATGGTGCTGCTGTCTTTTGCACAGTATAGACCTTACCTTAAGAAGTTCATCCTGTCTTCAGAAAAAATAGAAATTCCAGCTGCTTCTCTGCCTGACTGAATGCCTGGTTTGAGCTGAGGTTTCTGCCTCCTGAGAGAAGAGCCCAAAGTTCTCATTAAAAGAGAGCTTTGGCTCAACCCTTTAAGCAAGCCCTATAAATTCTCATCATACAGTCATCTGTACTTGCAGTCCTAGAGATATGTATGTGAACTGAGAACTGTACGAGACCTGCAGGGCCATGCCATGCAGTGCCATTTCAGAAATGCCTCAGCTACTTCTGAGTGAGCTCGGATGCCTGCATGACACTGCATGAAGAAAATACCACTGGATGTAACCAGGTGCAGTGTTGTAGATCTCTTGTGGTCCTCAGTCTGCCCTTCTGTTAGGGCAACATGATCCTCTTGTGTCATATCCTGATAGTCTAGCAAACACAGTTCATGACCCAACAGTTTCAAACATATCTTTGCCCAATGCTTAAAAAAAAATGGAGACAGAGGTATAAATTTATTTTTCAAATAAATTTGAAAATATGTTATAACTGGAAGTCATTTCATATTTGCAATCTCACCTAGCTTAAAGTTAAAGCCCGTGTTTCCATTTAATCCTTTCCTTTTTCATCCTACTGTCAGTGAAGACCTCCAGAAATAGACTGAGGTGATTGTTCAGGTGTTGAATTTAAATTGTTCATATTATTAGGTTTGTTTGGTGTATTTGTGCTTCAGGAAACCTGGGTGTGAATGGACGTCACAGCTTTGTCTGCAGTCAAGCAGCCTATTTACAATGTTAGTATTAAACTACTGGTGGTTGTTGTTGCAGTGTTCCTATATAATGTGCTGAATTTACAGAAGGTGTGATTTAGTTAAGACTCAGCACTGAAACACTGGGTATTCTTATTGAATGATGAGATTTCACAGTCATCCATAACAGCTCCTTAGTTATTGAGGGATATGGGCATCTTAGTCATAGTTAGAATGGATAAAGCTACCTGTAAAATACACAGAGAAATATTTAATGGTGTTCATGAAATCAGTAACAACAATTCTTGGTGCCTTGACTTTTAACATTCAGACAATGTGTTTCTTTACAGACCCAAAGACATAAAACAAGGAGGGTGCTCTTGAGAGGGCAGGAAGCCACCAGGACTCTTCCCTGATCTATATATGCCTTTTCTTTCCCCTTAATAATGCTGCAGGGCACCTCCACACCTAAAAGCTAAGAAGAAAATAACAAAAGAACAACATACAAAACAAACATGCAGGCATCCTGCTGGAGGTAATATTCTTCCTCCATGAGAAAAGTTATCTAACATTTTTCACCTTCTGTCTTCCTGTTCATCTTATTTGTATCCTTCCCAAATTGCCTATACAGTATTATAGCAACTGGAATTAATACACTGCATAACACACCTGCCTGTATGGGAAGAAAAAAGGTAAAAAGCCTCTTTCTCTTTATTTCCTTGGAACTATGTAGTAAGTTTTACTCAGAGCTAATTCTAGGCTCTAGTAATACTCATTGGTCTGGTGGAACGGGTGCAACTTTTCACTTAAACCATCAGTAATCAACATGAAATATTAAGCATTCATAAAGTAGTTATATCTATTTTTATGGTCAATTCTGCCACTAGCCACATAAGAGCAGCTGTACTTGGGTAAAAAAATGTCAAATATTCCCAGCATTGCTGCACTCTCTTCTGTTTGTATGTTTAGTAGTAAGCATACTAATTTCAAATGGTTTAAGTTTCTCTTTTAGTTCTAGGTAAATGAAGGAAAATAGTTGGTATGAGCTCTGCAGAGCTGCTATTGAAACCTCTCATCACACTGTTAATGATCCCTCTCAAGTAATGAGGCTGTTTTTTACAGTACACTGTGAAATACAAACAAAGCCTTCCCTTCTCCAGTGTGTACCGTTCAGGCTTATTCGCTTTGCAACAGAGCTCTATGTCACCACAGCAGCAGCTGTTTGGTTTGGTGCTTTCTGCTCTTTTCTCAGTAACAAGCACATCCACTGTCATTTCTACAGCAGAGAGAGAACTAATTAGGCAGTGGTGATATTGCCCCTCATTGTCATAAAGAGAGAAAAATTGAGAATTTTGTGTACAATCCTGTTAGAAAGACAGAACTTTAAGCCTGTGGATGTCTAGCTGACCAGACCATTGAATTTGAGATGTACTCTCTGCTATTACAGATTGCCCCAACATTTTCATACTCCATTTTCCATACACAGTTTTGAAGATAACTTTTTTTTTTTCCCCTGGAAAGTACATTTATTTGTTTATTTTTGAAGATACATCATGCCTGACAAATTTGGTGGCCTTCTACAGTGCTGGGTTACAGTGTTGGTGGATAAGGGGAGAACAACAGATGTCATCTACTTGGACTTGTGCAAGGCATTTGACACTGTCCTGTATGACATCCTGGTCTCTGAATTGGAGAGACATTGATATGACCGATGGACCGCTCCATGGATAAGGAACTGGCTGGATGGTTGCACTCAAAGAGTTGTGGCTAATGGGTCAATGTCCAAGTGTCAAGCAGTGATGAGTGGTGTTCCTCAAGGGTCAGTATTGGGACCGGTATCATTTAACATCTTTGTTGGAGAGATGGACGTTGGGATTGAGTGCGCCCCCAGCAAGTTTGCTGACAACACCAGGCTGTGTGGAGCAGTTGACACACTGGAGGGAATGGATACCACCCAGAGGGACCTGGGCAGGCTTGAGAGGTGGGCCCATGCCAACCTCATGAAGTTCAACAAAGCCAAGTGCAAAGTCCTGCATGTGGGTTGGGGCAATTCCAAGCACAAATACAGGCTGGTCAGAGAATGGATTGAGAGCAGCCCTGAGAAGAGAGACTTGGTGGTGTTGGTGGATGAGAAGCTCAACATCAGCTGGCAGTGTGTGCTGGCAGCCCAGGAAGACAACCGCATCCCGCGCTGTATCAAAAGAAGCGTGGCCAGAAGGTCAAGGGAGGTGATTCTATCCCTCTACTCTGCTCTCATGAGACCCCACCCGGAGTACTACGTCCATCTCTGGGCTGCCCAACATAAGAAGGACCTGTTGGACCCATGGACCTGTTGGTATGGGTCCAGAGGAAGGCCACAAAAATGATCAAAGGGCTGGAGCACCTCTGCTATGAGGACAGGCTGAGAGAGTTGGGGTTGTTCAGCCTGGAGGAGAGAAGGCTCGAGGGAGACCTTATACCAGCCTTCCAGTACTTAAAGGGGGCCTACAACAAAGCTGGAGAAGGGCTTGTAGTGATAGGATGAGGGGCAACGGCTTCAAACAGGAAGAAGGTAGATTTAGAATAGACCTTAGGAAGAAATTTTTCACCATGAGGGTAGTGGGACAGGTAGTGAAACAAGTTGCCCAGGGAAGTAGTGGATGCTCCATCCCTGGAAGTGTTCAAGGCCAGGTTGGATGGGGCTTTGAGCAACCTGGAGCACCTGGAGGTGTCCCTGCCCGTGGCAGGGGAGTTGGAACTAGATGATCTTTAAGGTCCCTTCCAACCTAAACCATTCTATGATTCTATATTCTTTCCCTCACAGTACCTGCGGACAGTGAAGAAATTGTTACTGTGTATCTAAAATTAATTTTCCAATACTTTCAGCACCCTTTTCCTCTTTGGTTAGGAACCAAAACCACTTATACAGGCTTTTTCTGGATTTAACAAGATAAATGGGGAAAAAAATTCACAAGGACAAATTTACATGTGCTTGCCTGTATGAAGAAATTTGTAACTTTCATTACTGAGTAGTCTTTATGGGAAGTATCACATCTATTTTTAACTGTACGAAGTATTTTTCTTGCATTTAGGAAAAAGATAAAGTTGCATATTTTCAGACGAAAATAACACATTTGGTACAATTATTAAAAATAGCTCACAGACTTTCTGGAAATGAGAATTTATTTCCTGACTTTTTACCTGTGGATCAAACAAAGAGTAAGAGACTGTCAAGTCAGATATTTTTGTGAGAATTGATTCTGAGCTAAGAGGGAAGAATCTGGTAAAACATTCATGGAAGCATGCCTGATTTTGTTTGCTTTTTAAATTCTAAGAATTCAGTGGGTCCAAGAGCAGCATCACAGAAAAACGCAGCTAGACCATCCACTTTCTCTTGCTCAAGTTTTCACTTTAGGTTTCAGTTTCAGTTTTTATTATTTCCTACTAGCCAGCAGACTGTTGCATGGCCCAGAAACCCACAAGCTCTTTTCAAGGGCACTACATGAAAAGGTTCTGCTCAGATAGTGTGTAAAACTGATGATCATCAAAAGAATGGGACTTAGAATTTGTAAATTTGTAAATTTGTAAAAGGGCTATTCAGATAGAACATTTTTAAAGACACTCTTCAGTTATCAAACATAAGCAAGATTTTTTTTTTTTAGTGATAGATTTTTTCACTTCTTTTCACTCCCCCTTATTCAGTGATGTGAACGGGAAAAAGAATCTTTAGTTCTTCAAAATAAAACGAAAAAAGCAGCAGTGAATATTTACCCTATCTGGTTTTGCAGACAAGAAAAACAAGCCACTGGGAGGATAACAAGCAGCTGAACAACCTGAAACACAGGGAAGATGACTGCTTACCTGAAGAAATATCAGAAAGGAAGTGCGTAAATAAAGAAAAATGTCTTTAGCACTTTGTTTTACTGCGATGCCTGTATCACGGTGCAGACCCACTCACTCTCATTCTATCCAAACCCTCCCACTTGCTTTTATCCATGCGTGTTTCTCATCTTACAATTAAATGGTGAGTGCACTGGATTAAGATCTATCTCCCTGCTTTGTGTTTGAACAGTAGTTTGCACAAATTGTTCCCATGGTTTTGGTTGAGAACAGTAGGTGCTGCAGAAATAAAAATAAAATCTGGATCCAGAGACTTTGATAAAGAGATACCATAATTCACCTCTATAAAGAGATGATAGATGAGCTTGGCTTCAAAAACATGTAAAAAGAAAGGAGACAGATAGATAAAAGCGTTAATAAACGCAAAGATATCATGACTGCTTCAGAATGTCTGAAAAATGAATTGCTGGGGGCCAGGAAAGTACATTTCACGTCCAGTCACTGTAGATGAGGTATCTATCTGCTAGAGGTGATGGACTGACCCACTATGGACATTCTGATGACCTTATATAAATGACTAAGAGATACTGAAGAAAGAGACAGAGATGTGGTGAGCAGTCAGAGAAGGAAAAGAAGACTGGAAAGTCTGGAAAGCCCAGGGAAGGTGCAATTTTAAGAAGTACAGGCAATGGTAGAAAGTGAGAGCTCAAGCTAAAACACAACAGTCAAGAGTTGGAAAACAACCAGGATATCTGAGGAAGGAGGGAGAGGGCCAGGTCAAGCCCTGCTGGATTTGATCCACCTTGGTGTTGGAAAGTCAGCTAGTCTCTACGGGGAGACAGAGGAGAATCAGAATGGAGAACCAAAGTTCTCCCTAGGATTGGGAGGCCAGGATTAGGTCTAATGGGAGAAAGGAGAGGGTCAGAGGAGTTGTGAGGCCAGGTGCAATGCCTCAGACATTGAGTGCTGGAATGGTACATATGCTGAGGTTATGGAGAATATGAGGAGGTGCACCTCTGTCCATTCTGGTCGAACCCTTTGCAAGCAGGGTTGGAAGGAAGGAAGTGGAGAATGATGGTTACTAGGAAAGGGGTCCATGCACAGATCAATAAAATCCATTGGGCTCTTGAACCAAAGTAAATAGTCACTAGTGACTTCAGTAGATTTTTTTACCCTCACTGGTATTGGTGTCTATTCACTTTTGTTTGATTATGAAACCAAGTTCTTCTAGCCTCCCCTGATTAGAGAGATTCTTCATTATGTTGTAGACTGTTCGAGTTTAGCCAGTAACCAACTGAACCACAGGCCTTTCATATGTTTTTAAATGAGGGAAAATCACTGCAGCAACCCCAAAGTAAGCAAAGGGTGATTCTTGCTCTGTACAGAGGGGATCTGGCAAGCACAAGACTAGCTAAACTGCAGTCCTCAATTTCTGACAACAAAATCAACCAATACATCCCAACAATCAAACAAATTCATTCCCAAGTGATTGTATGATTCTATAAATCTAGAGCTTCAAAATCAGTCTGATTAGAATACTTCAACTGAATACAAAATTAATTAATTATTATATCTACATATATATATCCTTTATAGTTTCTAAAGGAAAAGCAAGACACTCATTTTGCAAAGACTCACACGCTAAATTTCAGGCATGTGAGTCCTATTGGCTTAGATTACCTTTGCCACGTAAGTGGTATTTGAAGGGTCTGACTCTGTAGTCAGATTTTTAGAGTGTATTAAGCATATTAAAGGAGTAATAGCACTGACCCTATTACATTTATGGCAGAAATGCACTCTGATGTCCTAGACTTTAAAATAAACTGTCTGTACGGGAAGCTCTTATTATTCTACAAACAATGGAGTAATTTCCCGGAGGGAACAACACAGTGACCTCTGTTGTGATTGATAGCGAGGAGCAAGACACGATATTGCCAGTGTCCAGACAAAAGCAGAGTATTATCTGGGAGAGACTCCAGCATGTTTTTTATCCAAGACTTTCTGGTTGCCTCAAAGAGATAAAACAAAAAAGAATTAAATACCACAACCCAAATTCTTTAGGAGCAGTGATATTGCATTGTGCTAAAGTGAGACAGGATCTCCAAAATGCTCTCTGGGGATACACCTCTATCTTTTACTTTCTGTATAGGGACTTTCAGTCCCTAACTTTAGATACTCTCAACAACACCCTACTTAAATGCCCTTAAATAGTAATATGATGAAAACCTGTCTTTAGAAACCTTGGTGATAAATACAGGCGGGGGGGCAAGGGGAGGAGGTCGGTCGGTATTTAGTGATTCCTTGATCTAGAGTCACAAGTTAGGGGATCCCAGTCCTCTCTTATGCCAGCAGGAATGTGATTTTAGTGGATTCAGGCTGCACCTATACTCTATTTAGGAACTGGTTCCAGCTCAGTATCAATATAGTGGCACTGTTCTAGGTTTTAGGTGGGGTCCAGCGCACTGGCACCTCAGAGGAGGTCAGCCCACATTGCTCCTTGTCATTGGCTTGCTGTCCGACTGGATGGATGGTGTCAGCTGTGCCTTGTAGACCACAAACATGTACGCACAATGCACTCTTGTGGCGGTAAGCAGCCGTGCAGGGCTGCCAGGGTGCACACAATGCTGCAGGGCACCTCTTCGGGATGTGCTGCACCTGTGCAAGCACGGCCCACAACTTACTGAGGTCAGGATGTGTGCTTCACAGAGCCCCTGTGATCACAGTGTGTCAAAAGATGATCCAGGAAGAAATAAAAAGACTTAATTCAAAGATTTAACTCACTGCATTTGTATTTTGGAACTACAGTATTTTTTTTATTGTAGAGGACATTATCATTTGAGTCTTACCTTCTGTGAAGTTACTCTGGAACTGGTTTATGATGTTTGATCCCTGAATATAAATCTGATGTGCTGAGGCTCTTTTCCCAGGACAGGAGTATGTCCTTCTGGTACAGTTTAACCCACTTTGAATAAATAAAGTGCTCTTACTTTGGAATAAGAGTGGCCCTGCTTGCAGTTGTTCAACAAGTTGTTTTTGTTTTTGTTTTTGTTTTTTTTAACTCACTCTCTAATTGGAGACAACTTTCAAATGTAGACCATCTGTGCAGACATTTCAAAGAGGTGTCAGGAAGAAGCTATACGTTTTGAGGAGTGGTGCCCTAGCTGAAATGCCAGCTTCTACCTGCACTCAGATAAATACGCAGCCTAACAATCTCTGGATATGTTGCAAGCACCTCTCTGGAGCAACCTGACCTTTCTGCCATTGCAGGGAATGGTGTGACAACACTGATATTCCAGAATCACAGGATCACAGAAGGTTAAGGGTTGGAAGGGACCTCTGGAGATCATCTGGTCCAACCCTCCTGCCAGAGCAGGGTCACCTACAGGAGGTTGCACAGGGTGGCATCCAGGCGGGTTTGGGATGTCTCCAGAGTCACAGACCCCACCACCTCTCTGGGCAGCCTATGCCAGTGCTCTGCCATCCTCAAAGGAAAGAAGTTCCTCCTCATGTTCAGATGGAACCTCCTATATTCAAGTTTGTACCTGTTACCTCTTGTCCTGTCACTGGGCACCACTGAAAAAAGACTGGCCCCTTCCTCCCAGCATCCTCCCTTTAAGTACTGAGAAGCATTGATGAGATCCCCCCTCAGATCCCCCCATCTAATCTCACTCATCCTTAAATAGACCCTTCTATCCAGATCCACTGTTTCGTTGTTTGCTCTTTTTCACCTGTTGAACACCTCTGCTATGTGCCTACCTACGTTCTTGATTTGTAGTTTCATCCTCCCAAAGGAACTGAGAGCAACCGCAACCTCTGTGCAAACATCCTTTGACCCGAGTTGAGCACAAGCTCCAGCTATAATATCACCTTCTGTAACCGGCCAACAAATATTTTTTCTTTACTCTTGCATATTAGAATAATATCTTATCCGGAACCACTAGTGTTAAAATGGCACAAAAGTCAAACTAAATCACAGACCAAAGCGTCAATCACTTTTGCAGTGACTCTAGCAATTATTTCCATACATCCTCCTGACAGTTGCTCCAGCGATTCTCTTTAGCTGCAATACTCATCCCACCATACAAATCGATATTGATACCCACCATATTAAAAGAAGAGGCAGCATATCGCCTGTCTATAAGCCTTTGAAAATCATGCTGATTTTCTCATGGGCTTTTCTATAATAACTGCGTGTGCTTGCTGCCGTATCTGAGCAGGGAGAGAATTTTGGCCTGGGCGGCGTCAGTGGATGATGTGGACCGGCAGTGCCATCAAGGGGGACGCAGCGCGAGCTACAGCTCCTCTCGGAAGCTGCAGGGAAGCGACTGCCGCTCCCTCTTGGAACCTCTGCGGCCACCCAGGGCCGCTCCGTCAGGAGAAAGTGACAGGGATGCTGCCAGCCTGCCGCCCCCATCGTCCTGCGAACCCGGCGGTACCCTCACGTGCCGCTTTGGAGCCGGCAGCAGGAATTCTTGTTGTAAGTTTCAAAGACTTGAAAATTAGCATCCCCACAGCCACTTTATTTTTGGGAAAGCTGCTGAAGGGAAGCCTTGGTAATTAAGTTTTCTTATAAATCACATGTATTGTCACTCAAAACTTTTATTTTTATTTTGTGACCACTGTTCAGATAAACATCCTGTCTCAGTCAGCAGGAGTCATTTTCTTACTTCATCCCAAGGAGAGCAAGGTTTCCAGGATCCAGATACTGATGTGGTTTTATTTCTCACAAATCCATCACAGTTGCATTGACTGTGATAAATACAAAACCAAATGGATTTTTAAAAAAATGAGGTTTTTACATTAGGAAGTTTTAAACTACATTTTAGTGATGTTGTAACATTCCATATCCAACCGATTTTGAATTTGTAGCAATTTCAGTCCCAAGCTTAATTGACCTACTATGCTTCTAAACTCAGCAGACTGGGGAATTAAAGTAGCAAGAAGCGTCTTCGGGAGAATCTAAACAGTAGTGCTAAATGAAATCTGCAGTGCATCTCTGCAACTATTTGGTGTGTGAGTTCTCAACGGGCCGGCTGCCTCTTCCGTAGCATACCTCTATGCATCTAAGCTGTTCCTTCACACGGTGTACACTCTCATCCTTCCATGTATTGATCCACCACAGTCATGCAGGTCCCACCACCAGGTCTGTGATTCCTGTGATGCTGGAGCTCTGTGACTGCACGGACTTCTGACTCCCACTGTGTGTTTCCTAAGCTGCACCCTTAAAATTCGTAATTCTTGATTCCTATCTTTAAGTTAATAAAACTGACGTTCTTTAGGTTAATAAAAATTATATTCCCTACATTATCTTGACCTTGTAAAATGACAGTGAATTAATACCTGTTAATTGAACAGATAACATACCTTAACATTGTTCATTAATGACTAATTATGACAATGATAATTTGTTATCTGTTACAACAGCATGACGGCAGATGCATGGGTGTGCACATGTGTATGTGCATGCATGCGGCAGGCTTATCACACACAGAAAGACTGTAAATATCATTCTTTAAAAAATAATTTATTCCTTATGAAGAAAGCAGAATAAGGTTCTTGCATAAAGAAACTGCATTGGTAGTAGCAAGAGGCTGCTGTTTTCAACCCTCTACAGATAGTTCGCTATGGAATTGTTATGACTACCAGGTAAGTCACATACACCCAGTCACAAAGCACGGAATTTTCCCCTAGATACTCATAAATCTTTTGGGTCTTCTCTATTTTAAATGGGCAAAGCACACATACCCTATTAAAAAAAAAAAAAAAAAAAAAAGAAGTTCTGANACAGAATTATCATGGTATAGCTTCCCATGGATTTTCCCTTGAAAATCCCGAAGTCTAGAAACTCCTAAAGTTTAGAAGACATACAAAAACATCTAGAAAGCTGAGTGAACTGTGCGCAAAAATGAAAAAAGAAAAAAATAGACACACTTCCTGTGTCTATCCTAGTTCATTGGAATGTTTTTGACATAGCTGTGTTGAGCACCACTCACATAGACCAGGTTGAGAGCAGTTACAGCTGAATGTGCACCATGTAGTCATTTATCTATGCACCAAGAAAAAATTGTGAGGTTATTGCATTTCCACGGAGAGAGAAAAAACAAAAACCAAAAAACCCGAGAATAATAAAAAAAAATAATACATGCATAGGCAAGGAATCCAAGGAAAGTTTCTGAACATTCATATGATAATTAAAAAACATCAAAAAGGTAGAAGACTGGGACTATCCCAAATGACATCAGTATAGAAAATGCAATTCCAGCTCTAAAATGTTTTTTCCCTTTTTATAAAAGTATTTGTAACTGTGTATAAAATTTGACACCAAGTATACTTCACATCTGCAAACAGTCCCGACTATTTGAGCAACTGATAGGGTCTATGTATTCAGTAAATATCCTGTAGTAATAACGATTCTATTTAACATTTATTCATGCCATCAGAGGTATGTCCTGCTCAAGCTATTAATTTCACTGCAACAATAAGCAGAATACACGGAAGTCTTTTGTTAATAAATAATAAATACGATCACAAACAAGAAACAATCCATTAATACAAGGCAGTTTGTTTGCTTCTAAGAATTTTGGTCTGGGTTGACAATTCCCCCACAGGTGCTATTTCCTGTTTAGGCATTGTTTCTGGAAAAAATACAGGGGAATTTACTCTTTTGAAAGAGATGCTATCTTTTTGTCAACCTACCGCTGTACAATGTACAGTGTATTTACTTTCATTGGGAACTGTCCCTGTCAAGATCTCCACTGAATATACTTACTAAATGTGTGATGCATACCATAGGGCTGTGCTGAGAAACCAACTTAGTGTTAGTTATATTTACAGAAGAGATTAGATTATCAGATACTGAGAAAAGATTGCATCCTAAAGGCCCCAGCTTGAAAGAAAGAAAAAAACCAAACCACCCAGATTTCCCCCCAAGATCACTTCTTCATCAGCTGCTCAAATCCAGGCAATCATACTCGTACTTTTAATTCAGGACTACAGTTGGAAGAATATTAATTATTAAAGTTTGTGCAGTGAAATATATGCAGGTTTGCCTTTTAAATCTCCCTTCTGACAGTGCTCTGTCAGGACAAAATCCTCTGAAGTGCAGAGCAGTCTCTATACACTAATGTCTCTATATAGTAAAACAATACATGGTTCCATTACTGTACATTTTTACAATTTGCTTCTTCCAGGAGCCACTCAATTCCATTTAGCAATCCAGCTAAAGTTGCAGCTACAGTGTCCTGCACCTGCAAAAATATACGAAGTTCATGTATTAGAGATGACAGGTAACAGGATCTAACAGCATTTTAGCATCACTCCATGTCTATCCTTAAAGTCAGAAATACATCAACTCTAAATTTTTATCACCAGTTTAAAGGTCTCTTAGACAAAAAACATTTCTTAACAGTAAGGTACAAAAAGAAAACACTACTTTTTACAAAATTAATCATAAGACCCATTAGGAAAGCCTTGCATTCTTGGCATCAAGGTGAATTTTATCTCAATCATTCCATCAGCTATTCTGAAACATTATACTTTACAGATGAGAATCTACCTGAAAATTCTTCTTGTAACTCTTAAAGCAAAAATGCTGCTAGCTTTAGAATTCAATGCATATTATTAATTCTCGGATTTTGCAACATATGATAAGATGGCTATTATGAACTCTGCTTTTTTAAAAAAGCTTGTAAACAAGCTTGCAAACATTTTCTTTATGAAAACAAAGGATCTGTCTCAAATCAGGATTTTGGTTTTTTCTGATTAAGTGTCCTTCTTGGCAACACAACGTCACCAAAAATAATTGTGTGTGGCTGAGCCATACTGATATACACTATTCTTCGCAAGCGTAAAAGAACAGGTACAGGACCTCATGTGCTAGGTAAAAAACTGATTTGTCAAAAACTCAATACATCACATCAAGCAAGTGACAATTAACAGTCTCCTGAAAATGGCAGAAAATCTACCTTGTGTCCAAGGCCTTGGGTCGTGACCAAGGAAATTTAAATTAAGTGAAGCTTCCTTACTCCCTTCAAGACCAGCACTTCATCCTTCCTTACCTTCTGACTCCATCTGAAGTTTCTTGTGTGCTCCTAGGCAAGCCACTGAGCTGCCCTATGTTCAGATAGGCTCATGCTTCATCTTACAGGACCAGTGAAACTAAATTCTTCACTGAAGTGGAGAGCTCGTCTACTAGTGCTGAAAGCTGCACACTTGCTTAGGTAGGTACAGTTCAGAAACTACCACAACCCTAAATTAAATTTAAGCCACAAAGAAATAGAAAATAAAGGTTTTAAAGCAAGTACCATCCAGGGCTGTTGTAGCAGATTTAGTTGCAACTGATGTGCCACATAAACACACGGAATTCTTTTCACACCAATGTGAGAGACACAAGACAAAACCAGCAGAGGTCTGTTCGGAGGCCCAAGGGCTGGATCAATCATTGCCAAAATACGAGCCAGTTCCTCTTGACGATCATGCTCTAAGAAACAATATTTAATATATGAGTATTAAACATATGCAAATCCCAGGGAGAACTTTTTTTTTTTGACTTTTCAAATGTTTTAGATTTCAGAGGTGAGGAAACAGAGGGCTGGAAGGGACGCAGTCCAATTATCTAGTTCTGCTTATCACAAGGCTAGAGGATCCGCACTCATGTCACACAGATGTTCATGTTGCACCTAGATCTTGTTTAAAGATCTCCATAGATTCTACAGGCAGCCTATTCCAGTTCTTAACACTGCAGCATTTTCCAAGCACCTCACAGAGATCAAAACTGCAACAAGCCATTAAGAAATACTCACACACTGTACAGTCAGCAGCTCTTCCCTACTGACCGTACTTTTCTCCTTAGTTTATCCCTTCACATTTTTTTACCCTCTTCTTTTCTGAGCTAGCCCTTTCCTTTCATTTAAAGTTGGTGAATGTAAAGACAATTACCAAAATAGGTATTCACATTAGTATCCTGATTTGGATTGGTATCCTGATTTAGACTAACTGCATCTTTTACTGCAGTTTTCCTGGTGAAAGTTCTGTTTCCAGCCTATTACACCACCACCAATGCATTTCAGGCTGCTGCTTCTACCCACACCCAGGGAATTTTTGTTCTGTTGGTTTTGGTGTTTTTTTTTTCAAAATCCAGATCATTCCCACATGTAGGTTGGACAGCAACCATAAATGAAAGAAGGAGGCCTCACAGGGAGATGTGAGATGAGGGACAGTCTCTTCAACTGGATAAACCGTGAAGGAATAGTACCAATGAAGGAGATTTTGAAAGAGTAAGAACATGGATTTTGGTGTACTGCATAGTCTTTGCAATCTTTTATGACATTCCAAACATTCACAAAACATGAATAAATAAAACAAAGAGAAAACCCTTACTTTTATGAGCTTCTGCATTAGCAACATAAATGAATCCATCAACTACTTCGCACACCTTTTTAACTTGAGCTATTACACTGTAGTGCATGGCTTGCTGGTTCCCTACTGTGCTGTTCTCTTGGTAGAACATCTTATTCACAGCAACAGCTTGCTCTGCCCTTGCTCTCCTCCTTTCCACACTGAAAGATATTTCAACAGTCAGGTTAATTGAGAATGTGAAAACTCAATTTTGAGAGTCTTGGCAGCACAGGAAAGGGACAGGAAAATGACTTGAGCCAGCAGAACAGTTTCGTTTCTCCCTGGCTCCTCCCACCCATCCTTTTTTTCTAGTGTACATACACAGATGGGTAGCAATCTGCCAGATGCGTATGAAAATACACCCCAGGATGAGTTTATATAGTGTTTCAGAAAGGAAACAATCAAGGTATTGAGCAGGATAGAAGCACCTGTTGTGTATGTCACACACGTTTACTATATATAAGATCTGGAAAAGGTTTATTACTTCCATGTGAAAATTCAGCAGTTGGAAAAAGAAAGCAAAAGTGAAGATACGCAGTGAAGCTTCAGTTTATAAGGGATATCCATGCATATGAATGCAGGCATAAAAATCACATGACAAGGACATGAGGAAAAGTATGAAATAACTGGGAAATGGTATTTTTTTTTTTTTTTGGTGGAGAACAAATCTTACCTGGTGGTTGAATACAATGTCAGAATATTGAGTTTTTGATTGTTATTAAACTGAAAACTGACTCCTGATCCAATTCCTACAGTGAAAAAATGAATATATGAGATTACAATTATTTGGTTACTGAATATAACCAAATGGTAGGCTGAAAATTCCAGTGGTGCTATAAAATAGATATATCCAAGCCTAGGTGTTGCTGTAAGGGCATAGCATATTTACTATTTTTACAATGAAATTTTATTCACGATCTAATTGATCAGACTATTAATTTAATCAAAACCAATTCAATAGTATTAAAAGAAGACAAGGAGGCATTTCCATGTTTTTTATACTTAGACTTGAATCTAGAAACCTAAGTCAGAGCGGAGCTAGACTTATGTTTATTAGCTGAAACTGCGAGAGCAACTAAAAAAGACACAAGAGAGAAAAAAAGATAACACCGCCAAGAAATCATATTTTCACACTTCTATAAATACGATTTAATTATACCAATTCTGCTGTGCTGAATTAAACATTAGTTAAAAAGTAATAAATTTTTGTCTCTGGTTTGGACTGTAACGACATTAGAGATATTCAAAACTATGTTTTAAACATTGAAAAAAATCCTTCACCGATTCCTGTAACTCTTCTAAATGAAATTTACACCATTTGGCAGCACAAGACTGACTCATATGAAGGATCAGTCTTGAACTCTCATATAAAAACACATATGTTTTTTAGACACTCATGCAAGCAGTATCTAAAGAAAGTTCTGTCTGCCTTTATCCATTACAACAGCAGATGTGACATGGAATTTAAGATCAAAATAGAAGTACAAGGAGCAAAATGATCCCTCTGACACTGTGCAAATTTAATCATAAATTCACTGCAGCTATAATTTTATCCCAAATGTTCATTACATTTATCCCTCTGAATAAACACAAAGAAAGAAAGTATTTTTTTAATCATTGTGCTATTGAGTTTCAAGAGGAGAAAAAAGCATCCCTTTTCTTTATTTCTCCCCCAATGTTTCTTTTTTTTTGGTTATATCTGTTTACAAAATAAAAAAGCCAAAACCAAAAACCAGCATTACCATGAATTTGTCTTTGAGGTAGGCCAGCTACTAGCAGAATTTCTGGGCATGTCATCATCTTTTGCACTAAAGAGTCATCCAGCTCTTCCAAACCTGGTCCAAACATCGCAAAGCGAGGTTCTGGCTGAGTGACCAGTGATTGCAAAAAGGAAGTCACTGCCCCATACCGGTGACGGCTTGATTTCAATCTTCTTCTACTCTGAGGACAGCTTTTTTTATATCTGTGTAAAATAGATGCAACTAGAAATTAAACACAAAATACAAGAGAGGCATTAATCAAACAACATAAACTGATTTAGGTCTCACGCTGCTCATGCTTTGTTACCAGTACAACTCAAGCATAGGTCAAAAATGATAAAGTTCCAAGTACAAAGCAGGTAAAGGCATCACTCCTTTTGAAGTCCAAATACTGACCTTTTGGACCTTAGTATACTTCTATATAGGGATCTTTTAGTGTAAAATAAAATAAAATAAAATAAAATAAAATAAAATAAAATAAAATAAAATATTCCCCCACCCCAAAATAACATTCCCCCATTCCCAAAATAACATCAAAGCTGATGAACCACATACAATATAAAAAATATGAGACTTTCAAGTGCATTCCATGCCTCAGTCAGACCACTGTTGTGTTTACTAACTATGAAACGGTTAACTCTGCCTGAAAAGGGCTA
Source organism: Chionis minor (assembly GCA_013398295.1). NCBI lineage: Eukaryota > Metazoa > Chordata > Aves > Charadriiformes > Chionidae > Chionis > Chionis minor. Next base: position 427,549 of record VZSF01000512.1, read on the forward strand.
TTTCGCCTGTAGCCAGTAGGCACAGAGAATGCATGCTGTGAAGAAAGGCAGGTGTTGTCTGCAAGCTTAAGGGCTCATTTGATGTAGAAGCTGGAAAGCATGAAAAGACTTTGGTAATCAAGGGAAAGAAGTAACAGTCCTAAAAGAAACAGTCATCCTAGAGGGGCAGCTTCAGTCTTTGCTGCTGCTGGAAAAGTCACTTCGAGGAAATACTAAATGTGTGCTCCCCTACAACCAAACTGAGACACTTCAGTTGAGATCAGCAAAACCATGGAGTGCTCCCAGACAGCATGGAAATCAGTGACAGGTGCTTTCAAATAAGTGATGCTCTGAAATACTCAGACCTACAGAGATTTAAATCTGATGTTCAAAATCAGTAGATAGTTAGCACTTCAAATTCTGGGTTCATCTTTCCCATCTGTAAAGTGGGGATGAAGGGCACTGAGACTGTCAAGGTTAGCAGTGCACTCATCATGAAACAACAGTTTTGGGAAATTTAACTGCAAATGAAAAAAACCCCCCACCACTGCAAATTAATTAAGGGAATTGAATAAAGTTTAAAAAACTCAAACCCACAGGATAATCTTTTTGTCTTAGGAGTTCTTTTCCATTATCCAAACGTATTATGAGTGTTGCTATGCTTTTCAGCTACACTAGCTGAACCCAGAGTCTTGGTCTTACAGCCTCTGACCAGAGCTAAAGCAATACTACTTGTTATTCTGTGCACATTACAGTATTTTTTTTTCCCCCTAGCTCTTCCAGGTAAGAGGAAAAAAATGAAGATTCATTCCTTTTGCTGGACTTTGAATGCTCCTTAGCACTTTTATTAAAGTAAGACATCATCTGTCATTATACTGAGGGCAAATAACACATTTTTATCAATATCAACAGTACACACAGCTTCCGAGATGACTGTGTTTCTGTGGCATAGCAGACATCCAGTTTACAAAAAGCTTCCATTTTTTTTTATAATGCCAGTTTGACTTTTTTTGTTTTACATTCTTCTCGAACTCCAAAGAGAAAGAGCTGACCAAACTGTCAAACATCAAGCAACTGTACTTCCAAAACAAACTATGTATTTGAGACACATCAAAATTTAAGCAGCGGCTGACAGCACAGCTTTACTACTGTAAGTATGAAACATGCCTGTGGGATAAACATTACTGCTGTAGAGACTGTAAGTCATGTAAGAGAATATGAAGATACTTACACCGTCATGTAATCATACAGCACATTATCGCTGCCCTCTGAAAAGGCCTTATTAAAAACCTCCACATCTGGGAGTGATTTCCAATCAACGGACGTCCAAAAAGGGAGATCCCTGAGGAGAAAATACCTCCACAACAACGGATCTTGCACAACCGCCCTCCAGTAACAGCTCGTGCTTCCCAAACGGCACAAATCT
>VZSF01000512.1:432788-445959 GCA_013398295.1 Chionis minor
CCCCAGCCGCACCGCTACCGGGGCGAGTCTCGTTCCGGAGGGGGCAGAAGCGGAGCCCCCAGCAGCTGCCCCGAAGCTCCGCGGCCCCCGGCCCCGGGGCCGGCTCCGGCGGCAGCAGCAAAGGGCGCAGCGGGCCGGCGCCACCGCCGGGCAGGGCCCGTCCCCGTCCCCTCTCCCTGCNTGGGCGCTGCGGGGCCGCGCCTGCCCCGGTGTGGCGGAACGGGACGGGACGGCACGGGCAGCCGCGGGGGCCGGCGGCGGGGCTGCGAGGGGCTGGCTGCGCTGGAGCGGGGATCGCTGCCCGGCGGCGCCGCCGCTCCCTTCCCCTCCGCGTTCATGGCGGCGGCGAGGCCTCGCCAGGCCGTGCGGGCCGAGGCAGCGGGAGGAGCCGGGCGCCTCAGGTCGTCCCGGGACTGCCTCGGGCGGAGCGGGCGGGCAGCGGAGCGGCTGCTGAGCCCGCCCTTCAGTTTTGGGGTGTATGTGGACTTTGCAGCGTTTCTGCAACGGACGTGTGAGCTTTCTGCAGATGTGCATCGGGGTCCCCGGGGAGAGGCCTTGGCCTGTCGCGGTGTTGCCCCCGTCAAACGGTGCTCCTCAGCTGCACTGCAAAATAGGTCTTGCCTGTTAGTCTGCGGGAACAAATGCTGGGAGGCAGTGGCGTTTTTTAAGACCAGAACCATAATTTTGATCAATAAATACATCTTTATGGGTGGTTTTTTACTTATATTTTAGTATTGCATTACATAACGTAGAGGTACAAGTGTGAAAGTACAGTTAAATCATCTTGAAACTGCATACCTTTGGTTAGAGGAGTGGTACTTCAGCACTTTAGCTCCAATTTTTTATCCAACTGTAAACAGCACACTTTGTGAACTTTGGAAGTGCTGAATGGCTTCCATGCTATTAGGGGAAAACAGTTTTAACAAAATCTTGCTATTACCCCACAGTAAACCATCAAATATGTTGTGTAGTTATGCTGTATTTCACTATATTGCTCCTGTAGCTTTCTCCATCTCTCTACCTGCCTGGAAAAAGCTAGTGTGCATTGGAGTAATACGTCATGAGCTCACACAATATTCTGGATTTTGTTATCTTGAATATTTTAAAAGAATAATTGACTGAAGATATTTTCTCCTTTTCAAGTTATACAGTGTTCATTCTGTTAGTGCCAGTGTCCCACTGAAGTACTTTAAAAAACAAAACCAAGAGAAAAAAGTACCCATTTACTAGGGTACTTCAGGTACTAAAAAGCTGCCTACTTAACAAACGCGGATGTTTTTGCTGTTGCCTATGTTATGTCTTATGAAAGAATTGCCAAACAGATCAAATACTACAAAAAAGTAAAATCTAAAAGGCAAAATTGTATTTGCATCCAGAAATGGTTTGATTCCTAGAAGAAACCGCTTAATGTTTTGGTTGGATATATATTGTCATTTATTAAAGCATAGTCCATAGGCAGATACAATTTTTCATCCAAGGAACGGCTGTGTTAACAATGCCAAAAGTATTATGGTAGTTAACCATATGTTACCTGAGAGGAGACGAGATGATGCTTCACGTTTTAAGTGAAATACACGACTTCCCATATTGTCAGTTTTGTGACTGAAGAATGGCTGTGCGTTGGTAAGTTCCGTTCTTCAGATCCATTGCTTGCTTGGTCGTGCCCTTACCCCTCTGCTTCAATACACAGCTATGATTTTGTGGTGCTTTCTTAGTAACTAGTCAAGTGGGGACTAAGTGAGTCAGCCCTTAATAGTGAAGGAGATGTCATCTGGCTTTCAAGATGTCTCTTGTAAAAAAAACCTTCTAAAAAAAAAAACCAAGAAATCCAAAACAAAACCAAACCTCAAAGTGGTAGTGTGCTGGCTCATTTGATAAAGGAAGTGGTATCTTTTTTTCTTCCTGTGCTTCAGGCACTGCTGCAGCTTACTTCAGCTGTATCTGTTTCGAAAGCTAGGTGTACGTGCAATTACTTTTTACCAGAAATTGTTTTCCAGTCTTTCTTTAAATATACAGTGAAATTTGGTTTTGACCTTTCTCATTGGTGGCTGAGCTGGAAGAGGTGTTTTTCTGTTAATACCAAACTGGTAAAAGAGAAGCTGCTACAGAGGTTAAAAAAATTGGTGTGATGTCCACTTCCCTGAGGAAAAGGGGACCTGGCAGATTTTTAGTGGATTTATTTGTTTCTCCTGCAGCCTGGTTTTGCCATTAAGTGTGTGAGGGAGCAGAAGACATCTCTAGTGGCTTTGAAGCATTTTTCTCATCTTACCATACATAGCTGGTTTGCGAGGAACGGGCTGGCAGGACTTCTTGGCAAACAGCCGAGGGACCGCAGCGCCTGGAAGAGTGGCTGGGCTGAGGCAGCCGCCTCGCTGCAGTGGGCAAGCCCTCGCCTGCCCCGGGCTCTGCCTCTCTCCTGGCTGAAGTGGCCTCTGAACAGCCCCGTGTCCACCCCTTCCTCAAACTGTATTCCCTCCGGAACTAAACCTCCAAGCTGCATTTTGCAGTTTGTGGAGCTGCTGTGCTAGTCTCCCCCCACCACCTTGCGAAGTGCTTTGGTCTAAAGACTGGGGAAAGACTTAGGTGTCTGATTATTTAAAAGCAGTGACCTCAATTTGCCTTATATTTTGTTTTTTGCTTAGTACCTGGTCAGGTAAAATCCCTGCCAGATACTTGAATGGCCCGGTTTGGGGTTTGCTACCTCTCACTGTTCTTTTCAGCACCAGGAAATCTTAAAATTCACATTCTCAGAGCTTCACACAAAGATAAATTTGCGTCCAGTATTTTTCTGAAAATTTTCCATGTTTAAGAAGGCACACTCTTTCTGGATGACACTTTCTGAAAACAAAAAAGCATTTCACTCCATAGAGTTACTTTAGAGAATAGTTACAGTGTGGTAAAATGATCTCGAGTGAAGGCATCCGTGTGGGATTTGTGATCTTTCAGTGCCCAGCGCTATCTGTTTTTAAGGCTACTGTTACTAATAAGGGAAGGCGTAAGATATTGGCTGTTCAGAGTCAGGCTCTGTTCCTAAATTGGTGGAAACACAGCTAGGAAATGTGGTGTGGTGTGTAAAAAGCTGCGGTCGATGGAAGAGGGAACGCTGCTACGATTTTGTCCTTCAGAGACAAGAATATGGCATTGCCACAACTGTTTTCCTGTTATTTTGTGTTTATATATAAATATATCTCTGTGTGTATCTGCACGTAGGTAGGTATGGTGTGAACGTGAAGTAGATTCTGTAGATTGCTGCAGTAGATTCTGCTGCTTCTTTCCTTCCAAACCACATCCTCTTTCTGGCCTTCTGAGATCTGTGTGTGTAAACGTGTATGCTGCTAGAGAACAGACTGGTTGTAACCATACGCTTTGGAATTATTTTTGTCCTGTGGTACTCCATCAACACTTACTAACTGTCCTGATACATGTAACTGTGGAACTGGGCTGGCCTGACATCTCTGAATACCTGAAAATTTTGAACATATTAGAACGGCTAATAATGTCTTCGATATACCTAATCTGCTTTCCTTTAGCAGTTCTGTGACATCTTTTATTTCTGAAAGTTTAAGAAATAATACTTAAACACAAGTGTGTTGTTCCTCTGTATATTTAGTATCACCCAAACTAGGAAAATCTTTTTAGCTTTAATTAAAAATGTGGATTTGTCTAGAGAAAGCAGCTTTGCACAGCAATGATTGATGCACTTTTATCATTATTAGCAGCTTCAAGATATTTTAAGTTGTGCAGGTTGTCCAGATTTTCTTGAAAATAAGTGGTGTAATAATGAACTCATACTGATTCTTGGAGAAAGGAGCCAAGAGAGAAGTTTTGTTGGGTTCAAGTGAACTGTGTATGTTCATAGAATCACAGAGTATCTCAAGTTGGAAAGGACTCATCAGGATCTAGTCCAACTCCCTGCTCCTCGCAGGACCACCTAAAACTAAACCACATGACTAAGAGCATCGTCCCACTACATTAGACCTGATCAAACAAGACTCAAGAGCTGTCAGACATTATCCCTTATCTAACAGATTCCTAACACTTTTATTAGGGTCTGTGGTCAAACTCTGACTTCAGAATGAACAGGGGAGACATCCTGGATATTAATGCAGATGTACTTGGCTAATTTGAGTTTATAGCAGCATGCCTCAAGTCCTGTAGAATCTGGGAGAAATTATAATATTGTATTTGGTACAGCATCTTAGAATGATGGTAGATTACTATGATTTCAAGAATAAATGTATACCCTTATATTGCAAGCATGAATAATGTGCGATCCTCATAAATTTTTATAGGTAATTTAAGTATTTGACAGCTGTCTCTGCATTTAATACAGTAATTATAACTGAGACAGATGTGAGTTGACTTAGGAAATATGAGATAGGCTTATTCAGCTGTGCAATAGATTTCACAGATGTATTCGATCTCTGGTAAATTCGGGATATATTTGTAACATGTTTAGTAGTAGTGGTGTATTTTTGTTAGCAAAGAAATGAGAAGCAACTTAGTCTTTTTTTTGTTTGTTGTGTTTTGATTGTTTAAGAAAATTACAAACTGTGATAGTGTACAAAAGCATAACTACATAAATTAGCAATAAAGTCCATTTTACTGGGTGTTAGTGTGAATTCAGGATTTGATCAGAATTTTTGGGTGTGTGGTGGGCATTGTGCTGATTTAGCTGGAGGGATGTCCCAGCTTCACAGTCTGTTTTGTGGCTCACCTGGTCAGAGCTGCTTCAGTAACAACTGGATTGTTGCACTCAGTCTTAGGTGTCGGACTTGTACCATAACTGTGTTAGTTGAGGGTTATAAGAAAAGCTGGTTTTGTATAAATTCTTGAGGGAAACTGAATTTATTAAAATTATAGAATATTTGGTCCTTCACATGCCTTTCATCACTGTATTCTTTGAAGCAAATATTTCTGCTCTTGAAAATAAGCAAGACATTTTGTATTTATGCACAGAAACTATTAAACAAGTTTAACAGACCCTTAGACAAGGGTGTGTGTTTATTGTATGTGAGCTTCATGAGTTTGTTTTATCTAATAATACCTGTAAGAAAGATGGTCAATATTATGGTATCACCTTTCAAATGTTCCTGGAATTCACAAAAGGAGGTGCACATTCTGTCTCTCTTTCACTGTGTGGCTTTGCAATTACCAGGGAAGGGGTGTAAAACTGAATTTATTTAGAATAATGCTAAGAAAGTGGAAGGTAGTTAACAAAGATTTCCTCCATGTTTGTGGGATTAACCACTATGATTAAGCACTATTTCCAGAATTCACTGTCACAGTGCATAATGCAGTGGTATTGAATAAGGAAGTATCAAATTCAGTCCTCTTAAAATAAGGCTATGTATTCCGTCTGAAATATATACAATATATCAAATATATCCATTTGATACTCATACTGTTCATGCCAAATGTGAAATCGGGGAACGAGGGTGATCTGGAATGGAATTTTACCTTTGTGTCAATAGATGTGAAATGTATTTATTTTGGAAAGGCACGTGAATGCCAGGTATTAGTAGACATTGTAGGTGCGTCATATTTTTGTTTGCCTAACATCGCATTACTGTTCTTTGTTCTACCTGCTTTCTTTCTACTCTGTGTGTAGTTCAGGTGGTGCCCTAACAAAATATAAGCCAGCTGCTTTCTTACAGTGTGGTCACCTGCCATCAGAACAATGTGGTACCTGATTTGCATTCAAGTAAGTTCTAAACATACAAGATGATTTAGCAGTTTGATTTTTGGTTATTGGAAGTGGCATTCATTGAACTTTGATGTTGGAACCGCTCTCTTCTAAAGCTACCTCCCTAAACGAAGGGAGTGTTAGAGACTGACAAATAGGAACTGCTTCTTGCTGCTCGAGGGAGAGCTGAAGTGGTTTGTTTTTAAAAAGTAAATATAAACTGTACAATCTTCTATAATGGAATGAAAGAGTTTACTTGCAACAGGCAAGGAAACCTGCATTTTTGTATTATATGGTTAATGATCAAAGAACAGTGTGTACTGTGGACACCTTCCATCCAGAAGAATGCAGAAGAATGTTTGTGCATGTCACATCTCATTTATGGGCTGCTGTCCATGTCTATCTGGGGTAACTTTCCTACAGTAATCTTCACCCCAGTCCCCAACTGTTACAGATTACTGTGTATGTAATTCAGGGTATTACTTCACAGCTGACTTCTAGCTAACACAGAAATAACGTCGTTTGGTCAAAAAAATGACTAGCCTCGTGTCCCTAGCTGCATGTTCCCATCTTTAATTGTGTTAATCCTGGAGTCATGTGGTGGTTTGGTGTGCAAGGTCAGCTCGCGTACCTGTCTGAGTGCTGCCCGTTTTTTCTACAGACCTAGTCTGCAGCTGGATCACCAAGCTGATCTGGTTGACTCTGAGCTGTGACTGTAACTTCCTTCTGAAACTGTAATGTGTACTTTACTCCCAGAGAGCTTTCATCTGGCTTTTAGTAAAGTTTTGTGCCACTGTAAGGGGTTTTATACAGTTAATTCCCTTGGATCATAGCAAAATTAAATCTACTAATTGGGGTATTGTATTAATCTATGTAGCGCTTAGCATAAATCTTTTCCAGTTCTTCTGGGGTTTCTCTTGAGAAAAAAGACAACGACCAGACATTCCTGAAAGGATCATGGGATGGGTAAGAAGCAACAGAATGAAGGCAATGGTGTCATGCCTTAGTTTGGCAGGCATTTCTATTGGAGGAGTGCTAGTTTAAACAGCTGCTCTGCTGTTTTGCCCCTTCTTCCCACATTTCATGATGCTGCCTTTTAAGTTGTGCTCATGTAATTGTGTCTTTCAGATGAACATGGCGGGGAAGCTCACCTGTGTTAAAGGCCTCCTCACCCCTTTTCCTGTACTACTGCTGAATGCTCAACCATGCAAAAGCATGTACTGTCCTTGCTAGGGCAAGAAGTCTGTGTTTTTTATATATTAAGTGCGTAGTGAAGTGTCTGTGGTGATCTGGTTGGCTTGCTGGAAGTCTGCTACCTGGGAGAGTGACTGCTGAGACAACCTTTTTTAACTGATGTTCAACCGAATACCCTATCTTTTAAAGGTGTACGAAAATGAATAAATATAAACATACTGATTTTGAAGACCTGTTCTTGTCACAGGTAATTCCTTTGTTATGGTGCACAACTGCTGGAGTGGCAAACCATGGTAACGGTAATCAAGGTTTTACCCTGTGAGGTAAATGGGAAATCCAAGATTGTTGACAAATTCTCCGTTTCGTGTTCTGGGTAACTTGCAAGCTGAGTGAAAATCTGGAATTGCGTGCTTGAATTTGTGAACAATTCAAATGCACTTCAACCAAAAAGCATCATGTTTATCACTTGTATAAATAACCCACAGTCATGTGGATTATTCATTCCAGAAGTACTTTAAAATTACATGGGCATCTGAAACCCTTTTTGCCATTCCCGTAGTAATTGGTTTCAACACGGTCTTTCTGGTTGCCAGTGGTGGTTAAAGATCTCTATGTCAGACTTGCTAGAGAAGTAGCACCTCGTTGGGGCCTGCTAGTCTTAAGTGAGGACAGGCGTTGGTGCTGGATGAAGACAAATATCAAAACACGTTGAAGCCCTTTCTCTTTGAGCGTTCAGCAGGATGCCACAGGGTGTCACCAGTGCGCTCAACGCAATCCAGCTTTTAGCGGGGATGTTTCGTCCTAGCGATGTCATTCTGAAATGATTGTGTTTCCTGAAACTCTGCAAAGCCCTTAAAGCAGAGTACGGAAGTCTTCAGTGAAGCATTAGGGTCTGGCTTCAAACTGCCCTCTGAAACAAACCATCCAGATCTCTGACAAGGTATTTAGAGTGGGTGAAACAGGGCAAGAGGCCCCAGAGCTTTGCAACAAGCAGCTGTGTGCTTGTAAATGCAGGGAGCCTGCTGCTTAGGCTTAGTGGGCTTCCGAGCCCCTTTTGAGTATTTGTAGAACCAGGTTTAAAATCAAATACGTATGCTGTGCCAAAACTGGAGGAGAGCTGAAGGAAAACCCAATATTCTAAGACTGATTCTAAGAGGCCTTTCGAAAAGATGGATGAGTGAAGGGTAGGGGTTCATTTTAAATGGCCTTACAAAAATTTAACAACGAAAGTTGCACATTTTGCCATACATCCCATATGAAAGTTGTTGACTTCCTTACTAAGTCTTCTGTTCATTTGATTGCAAATGAGAAATGAAATGTCACAGGAAATTAGTGTCTCCTTTTCCTGTAAGATGTGCAAGTTTTGGACCATTGAGAATATTAACCAAGCCACTGATGACCTACCCACTGCAGGGGGCAAGCCGTTCTGAACTCCAGGCAGCTGTTCCTTCAGCACCTGGGTGGACTAGAACAATTAGGCAGGAGAATTCAGGTGAGAATGGATTGGCACTTGGTTTTGTTGGCACACGCAGGGAACCGGCTCTCTAGCCTGTGAATAATAGAATAATTAAAAGGGCTCAGGTTGCATGCGTGAGTGTGCATGCTAGACTCTTGCAGCCAAGAAATGGTGCTTGCCAGTTAAGCTCCACACCCATGAAATGGATAGCAAAGTCCAAGTTTCAAAGAGGAAAGCAGTTACTGGCGAAACTTGCAGACCAGGCAGGTGTTTCTTTCCTTCATTTCCAGCTCTGGTGGCTGCCCTGTAAGCCTTACTGTGCAGCACCAGCCACACTGAGCTACAGGGGGGTGGGGGGTGTGTGTGTCTGTTTACTGTGTACAACGTCTGCAAACACAGTCCTGCATTATCATCTTAAGGCTATATATTTGTTCTTATTAGTTGTGTATCAAACACAAGGAAAAAGGTTTCTTCACTAGTAGTTTTACAAAGTCCTAGTTTTTGAGTTTAATGTACATTCTGTTGCTGATGAGATTTGTTTGAAAGTACCCTTGCAGGTTAGTAATTTGGCACTGCAGAATCTGGAAAAGCCTGTTACAGTAGTGCTATCAAACATGAACTGACTCGCAGCTGCTCAGGATTGCTGTTTACAGTTTATTATATCTGTTGCTCCTTTTGTTATCTTTACCATTAAAATAACCCTGTTCTTTCAGCTTGGCGGGGGCAGGGGGGGAAAGACTTTCCTGTTCTGTTGCATTCTTTCAGCAAAATATTCCTGGGTAAAAATGAGGAGTTAAGAGATTAGTAGGGTTTTCTGACAGAATTTAAGCCAGCCTTGGTATATATCAATACACAAACATAAGGGACTTAGGCTGCTGATGTCTGCAATATCTGCTGAATAGGCATTTTGGGTTTTCCTCACTCCTGCTGTAAAGGAATGATAAGTCCCTTATCCTTTCTCCAGAACTGGTAACCTACTGACTGTCACCGTTGAGGGTTATTACCTGTAACTAATTTAGACAGTGTTGATGGGTTACTAAATATGCAATATATGAACATGACTAAAAGTGCCAAGGATCATGCTGAATAACAGACTTTGTGGTTCTATTTAAACAAAAATGACACCTTAATTTCAAGTACTGTATAATTACACCTTGGTAAGTACTGTGGGTTTGAGTTGAGGAGCAGCACTTGCAGTGATAGGAAAGCTTGAAGTTTTGTATTTTTAAGACTACTGGATTGAAGCAACTATTTAACTGTTGATTTAGCTGCTGATATTTCAGTGTCTATTTCTCAGTGCTGTTGAGGTTAATAAGTGAATAGCTTGCTGCGGTAACTTTGATTCTCCAATTTTGACCAAGTATAAAATGTTCAGCGGCTTCTAAGAAGTTCTGCATAGTTGCTTATTTTCGCCTGTAATAATGATGTGATAGTCTGACATAACATAGAAACTTCTGTATTGTTTATAAGAAAGTAGGGAATCCTGCCCAAAATATGAGACTGCTGTAATGGAAACTGGACTAGTATGAAACAAGCAAAAAACCACACCCCCACACCTCTCAACTGTTTTTCACAATATGGACCTCCTCATCCAATTAGTTTTGGGGTTTGTTTTTTGTTTCGGGTTTTTGTTTTTTTTTTTCTTAAATAGGTGAGCTCCTGTATTCTACTATGATACTCATTGTAACAAAAATATTTCTTGACTTTCTGTTGTCTGCTCAAGAGGTCCTTCAGGGATAAAGAACTGCTCCTGCCAAAGGGCTGTTGATTATTCCTTACTCTGTAGCTTCAGGATCCTTCCATAGTTTGGTATCCCCTTTGATCTTAAGCTTAGGACTGTGAAGAGAAAATGTTGCCAGAGTTAGTCAGCAAAGGGATTCCTCAACAGCTCTTTTGAAGGTTGTTTCCTTCAAAAATCTTGGCTCTGTGGTTCTCACATTTGCTCTGCATTTCCATAACTGTCTAGAAGATGGCTTTGTTTTTTCTTGTTTGTTTTCAATTTAATTTTGCCTTTGGTATTTATGTTTAATTATGTATGAAATCCCTGATTTTTAACATGTATAGTTTTCACTAGACTTGCAAATATCCATTTTTCTTTGTAATGACCTTCCTTTTACCTGAAGCTTGTGAATAAGTTGAATATTTAAGTTCAGATAGCTTACTAGTATAAGCATTGGTGATGCAGGTGGCAGCGCTTTCGTCTTCCCCTAGTTAAATATGTTTCCTGTAAACACTATGATTTGATCTTAAAATTGTTGACTGTATTGCACAGGAGCTTGTAATTCTTTTTATATTCTCAGGTAGAATATAATTAGCTGGTGTCTTAAGTTTTATATCGTGCCTTTATTTGTTTTCCCTGTAATGCTCCATTCTTGCAGGAAGATGTAGATACTATGAAATAATCTTTGAATTTTCTTTGACTTTCCATCCCATAGATGAGTTTCAAGTGCTCTTAAATGATTAATATGAAAAATACTTCAGTATTTTGAGTAATACTCAAAAGTATTTAAACACCAGCCTCTTATTTCAGAACTGGGACCTGTTAACATGGTGGAGATAAGTTTAGGCGTTCTCTGTGTGTTCTAGTTGCTGCATAGTTTAATGAGCTTTCCCTTCTGTCCGGCTCCATGTGTGATTTTCATGCCTCAATAAATTAATTTTCTTGCTGAATTCCAATGGATCTGAAAGAAAGGTAAATTGCTAAACTTTAATTAGCTAAAATCTAGGTCAAGTATAAGTATAAACACATTTTAAGAAATTTATCTAGAAGCAAAGTTGTTAATCTCAGAGTTCTGGTTCTCACTCCTGTATATAAAACATATAAACATATATATATGTTTATATAAAAATATATAAAAATAGCCTGCCTATCTGCTAACTCTTTGGTGGCTTCTTTGGGAAAGGTTATTTCACTGTATTGGAGTGCTGACTTTGATGTCTTACTATGCTTGTTGGTAATATAAGTAAGCTGGTGTTATATGGTGTATATAATGATTAACCTGTGGTAGCTCCAGAATGCCTACCTGCTGACTTGTTTTTGGCACCCCGGGCTCAAAACTCTTCCACCACTCATTTGTAAATGCTGTTGAAGTGTTTGACTTGCATGCTACCACTGTTAAGCGATTTACTTCAATGAACAAAATAAGGTCATATGAAAATATTCTTGAACTAGATGATCTTTAAGGTCCCTTCCAACCCTAATCATTCTATGATTCTGTGATTTTTAGAGACTTGTTTCATATTGGCTGCTTAGTTGTAGTCCTTGTTGTGTGAAGAGGTTTAAGGCATCTTAAAAATTATGAGAAAGTAGATGACCTACTATCCTTTATAAACTACTCCAGAACAGATGCTTTTATCTACTCATTCAGTTATGTTTGGAGCTTTTCTAAGCCAAAATAAGACTCTTGCAGTCCAAAGCATGTAGACTTTGCACAATTTTTGGGAATAACTTTGGGTTTAGATAATCCATGTCACTTGATAAGTTATATCCCCCTAATTTCCTAGTTCAGGAACTGTAATTTATTTAAGTAGAATTACCAGCTTTGCATAATAGATGTTCCAAGGAGGTATTGATACTCATGCGGTACACCTACTACATGCAGTTAGCCCCCTTCCTCCAGCCTGCAAGGAGGAACACTGTTGGGAGTCCCAAGTAGTCCAAACCCCATGCAAAATAAAAGCTAGCTGGGTGTGTAACAAGTACTCGAGTGAACACTTTGATAAGTTTGCGAATGCACACTGTTGGTTTAAAGGAAGGTATCTATTGAACTGAAGAGGATAAACTTCTTTTAGACAAGTTTTTCAATGCTTAGGGTTCAATGCGTTCATGAAAGGAAATGTGCCTTACGGAATTTACATGCCTATGTGAAATTTAGATAGAACTGAAATTCAGAAATCCAGTCCTGCAAAACTTTTCTGGTGATGCTTAGCTGTGGACGAATGCAAGCTGTGCTGTTGCTCTGTTTTTCGGTTCACTAACCCTCTGTAATTTGTCGCTTTTTACACCTGGAACTGCTCCCGGCTGAACCGACGTGCTAAATACTGTCGATATCTACAAACTAAAAACCAAAACCAAAACAAACCGAAACCTTCCCCACAGCGAAGGTGTCTCCGCCACGCTCCAGTGGCATCTGCAAGGTTTGCCTGTTAGGTGAGCTGTAGCTATAGGTACTTTTGAAATCCGTGCGAGTGGCGTGGCACGGCACAGACCAGCACCTGCAAGGCTGGACCAGCGTGCTCCCGAATAAAACGGACTGGCTGCCCACAAGCGCTTCGGAGGCTCTCGGGACGCTCCGGAAAACCGTGTCCTCCTCCTCCTCCTTGTAAATTATCCTGCTGGTGTGTTCGCATGGCGACGGCCAAGCACAGCATGGCCAGCGGCTGTGTTGGGAGACAGCCTGGAAAATGGGATGTGGGGCGGCGTGACCTGCAAGAAGAAGTGTGACCTCCTGTCACGTGCGCGCGGGGAAATTTCTCCTTCCCGGCATCTCAACAGCTTGTCACAATTTTTTTTTCTTTTTTCCGTGAATCCCGTTCCGTTGGGCATCGTCGGGGCATTAAAAAAAACCCCACGGCGGGTTATTTTTGGAAGGCGTCACTAACGGCAGAGGCACGCGCCGAATTTTCCTTCCAGCGGCGGCAGGAATGCCGGCTGGTTGACACCGCGTGGCTGCCTGGGAGAGCAGGCATCCCTTCCAAGAAACATTTTCCCACCCAAACATAGAATCCACGCGGCGTCCGCCTGCCCCGCACCCCCGGGCTCCCTCCCCGACATGCCCGACGGTTCTCCGGGGCCGCCGCCTGAGGGGAGCCGGCAGCCGCCCGGGGCCCCGCGG
>VZSF01000512.1:446432-483304 GCA_013398295.1 Chionis minor
TTTATTTTATTTTATTTTATTTTATTTTATTTTATTTTATTTTATTTTATTTTATTCCCCCTGCGTTTGAAGTGGCAGCGCGGTTACGGTGTGTTTCAGTCTGGCTCCTGCCGTGGGGCCGTGGCTGCAGGTGTGGGCAGGCAGGGTCCCTGCCGGGAGCACAGCCCCGCTGAGCGCTGCCCTTCGCGAAGGTGTGGAGCTCAGCCCGGCCTGCCTCGCGTGTCCTGGGGGAAGCTGCTGCCAAACCTCGCTCATCTAATGGTTTCCAGCCCACATGTAACCGTGGCCAAGTCAATTTTTTTGTCTCTTCAGCCAGAATTGTTCCTGTGGCTTTTCCTATTTTAGTTGAAACAGCTCGTCTGCTCTCCTTCTCCTGCTCGTGTTTACTCTTCCTGATGTCTTTATGGACAAATTATCATAGCTCTTTTAGTCTTTGTTTTGCTAAGCTATCTTTTGCTCTTCTATAAGCTTCACTTCGATTTGGTTGATTGTTCTAGGAGCTTGTCTTCCCCCGTGTTACTGCTCTCTTAGACCTGGGCTGCCAAAATTGCAGCCCTGAGGTCCTACCTTGCTGCCCCGTTGTGCAGCGGAGCGTGGGTGATCCCTGGCACCTGGGTTTCCTGAAAGCTTGTTGCTCTCAAATGGCGGAGGGGGTGCTACAGGGACTGAAAAGGACGTTTTTGGTATAGAAGGGCAGATACCCTCATTGGAGACCTCCAACCTGGCAATGCACGCATAGGTAACACGTGCTGCCCTGTTGTTCCCCGCTGTTACAGGCAGTTGGGAAGATTAAAGGAAAGATACCATGTGATCTCTTCAAAATATTTTCCTATGTGTGTGTACAGGGGCATGGCAGTGGCCTGGCCTCCCTCCAGCCCTGGCCCTCATGCCTGCTTGCAGCCCTGTTGTACTGGGGCTCCCAAGGCTGCCAGCACTTAATACTCATTTTGTCACTTGCCTGCCAAATGCGACCAGAAGAGACCCTCTTTGCAGTCTTACTGTCACTGTGAAAAAATGTTTCTGGAAGAAATAGTCATGGTATAATTGAGCATGCGGAAGGGTCTTTTTCTCACTTGGCACTGTTACTTATGACCCGTGCACTGATTAATTTATTTTTTTTTTAGCCCATCAAAGCAGAGGAACATCATTGTTTCCATTGGGAAGGAGATAAACCTCCATTCAGAAAGGTTTTCTTAATACTCAGTATAAACTCTTGCAGCCTTAATTTTATAAAGGCGGCAGTTTGTGTAATCTTGAAACTGATCCAAAAATTGTTGCCACGGTTGAAACTGGATCTTAAGGCAACTCTTTAGGGAAGAATTAGGCTATTGTCTTTAAAACGTGTGTAGATTAGTTTGTTTATTATTTATTTACTCGTTCTTCTCCTACTTTCCCAGTTTAAGATTTCTCACTTCTACTGTGAAATTAGGAGTGGAAACACCAGTAGGTAGTATTTTAACTTCCAAATACTCTCAACTTACGGAGACTCTGTCAGTGTAGTGACTTAAATGGCAGTTGCTCCTGGTGCCTTGACAGTACTAGAGAAGTATTAATGCATGATAGTATTAATAAAGTATGAAATAAAGAAGGGGGATGGGGGTGGGAAGGTAACTGTGACCTGAGGATATAGTAGGTGACTTAGGATAGTTACTGTGTAATGGCTTTGCACTGTGAAGTCTAGTTTTGGGGCTGGGATTTGTAATGATTTCCCTCTTGAACCCCCTATTTCATGAGTTTGCTGGAGTCTCCCTGACTGCGCTGTTCTTCAACTGTTCTCTTTGTGTTCTTCAACACACAAAAAGGTCTAGTACTGCATTAGGAAGCTGAGGGAAGGTTCAATCTGTTGAAGGGCATCCCTGCTTACTATACTTCTAGCACCGCGCTATACTTCATATTGTTCCTTGGCCTCCACTCAAATTTTGTGGTGGTCTTGGCTCTCTGCTTCAGCAATTTCTGGTTATGTTTACTGTCTGGATATCTTTGGAGCTACAAGCAGCAATGTATAGGTTAGAGGAGTCTTTGCGTTGCTCTAACTCATGCTGAGGAATCTGTTCACAGTAAGTCATAATTTATCGTCAGTTTAGAATGGAATTCAGAAATTTAAAATCTGTTGGGATATTGTCAGATTGATGCAGCTCATATTAAACCTAAAGCCTTCATAATACATATGAATGTCATAAAGTATGGGTGATGTGGGGGATAGAGAGACAGTAAGGTCCTTGTTTTGGAGACCTGAACCCTTCTCTCCTGCCCTGCCCCTACTGTGTTTAGCATTTACAGTAGCAATATCTTATTTTATATATTTTCTCCTTTATCTAGCCAGAGGGATGGCTGCGATAATTATTATAAAGCTACGATATGCTTTTTATTTATTCATGTGTTCCTTTTAATGTGGTTTCAGATTTGTGGATGCTATTTTTCTACCAGCTGTCATCGCAACACCAAATTTTATACTGATCCTGTTGAAGCTGTAAAAGATATACCCAATGGGGCAACTATACTTGTTGGTGGTAAATATTTAGATTCTTCATGAATTCAATCACCTGTTCTATTAATGAGATACGTTTTACTGGTTTGCCATGTTTCTTTTAATATTAGGTGATTTGAGAATCCATTTACTTGTATGGGTATTTTAAAGAAGTGATTTCATACTCTGCTAATGTGGCACACACTTTTTCACTGAGAAAATCCCAGTTTATTTCTTAGGGGAGGGGACAAAACCTCAGAAAAATCATTAGGTTTTTTTATTAGTGAAGTGTTAGACTTTACTTGTGCTAGTTTGAATGCAGAAAATCAACCTGAGCTTTTTCAAGTTAGTGTTATTATTTCAGATGGTGAAGAAATAAAATTTGGTTTGATTATTTTTATGGTAGCAATCTCTATATTCTATATCTACCTAGTCGCTAGGTCTCTTTGACCTTGAACAAATCACCTAACCTGTTTCTGGCTGCAGGATACTTATCTATGTTACACTAAATGGTTATGTGTAGCATTTCCAAAAGAGTCGAGAACTTGTGTCATACTGACTTTGACTGTGACTTGAGCTTTTGAATCTTCTAGATGATTTCCACAATGTCATGCTGTTCAGTCTACTGAAAGAAAAGCCATCTCTCAATTTGTTGTAATTGTAAGCAATTTGTAGTTGTAAGCGACTTTTAGTATTGAAGAAGTAACGAATGTAATGTAAAACATGAGAAACCTCACTGGAGATGTGCAATGAGAAAAAATGCCTTCTAGGAAGAATTACTGTATTTTTTTATTGTTGTTGGAACAGAAGAAGATAGGAGGCTAAGTGGTTGGGAAGGAAATGGTAGTAGTTGTAGTGTTAGAGCCTGGCCTACGTCTTGGGCACCTCAAACGTGGCATGGTCTTTCATTTTAGGCATGCTGGGTTCTTGCATAGTTGGTAGGAGTGCCAGGCACCTTAGCCTGGGTGGAGATCTGGGTCACTGTGCTTCCAGTTACACATCTTCCTGAGAGTGTTAAGATTCCCAGATTTTTATCACCTAATTATAGGTGTATGGGAGAACTCCTTGCTCCTCCTGTTTGGCATTGCTATGTGCAACAGAGAACTGAAATTTAGTTGGGTAGAAAGAGAAAGGGGGGTAATGATTACAGTGGTTAGGACACATGTCAGGAGAGCCAAAGTCCTGGAGCCCTTCTCCAAATGCCATTTATGTGTGAGCAGAACACTGATTGTTAAGTGGCTTTCATCCAAACTGGGAAACATCTAGTGACTGGAAGATTGCAGTAGTTGGGTGCAACTCTTTCCAGAAGTGTTGGTTTATTTAGTCTAAGGAGCTCGTTCGGCTTGAAAAAGATTTTTAATTAAATAGCGCACATTCTGTGACTTCTTAGTAATCTATGTTATTTCAAGCACTTGTTACATATCCAATTTTCTTTTATTTTATGTAGGTTTTGGATTGTGTGGGATTCCTGAAAACCTCATTGGGGGTTTACTGAAGACTGGAGTAAAGGGAATAACAGCAGTCAGTAATAACGCTGGGTAGGTATTCATATGTCTGTGGTTTAGTGAGTACAGACTATATACTATGTTCATGTGAAAAGGCTGATACGTATTAAAAAGTCTTATTTTTCATCATAAGAATTTTCATATTAACCACACAGCTTTGTTTCAGAGTGTTATTTTGGAATAAGACTAGAAAGTACAGTACTGTGTGTATACTCGGCTTTGTTAGGGAGCAATTGTCACTGTTGTGGATGGTTGCAATTATGTATATTTTTATATATATATTTAACTGGTTGATGGTAACTGAAAATTCTGATTTAGGTGTTTTAAATGTACTATCCCTTATTTTTTGTGTGTCAAGCTAAATGGGGTTATGGTCCTTAACTACAGTTTGGTGCTTTCTGACCTTACTGTAATTCGGTTACTTTAAACAAATCCCAAACAACACAGCAACAGTGGAGAATATTTATGATGAAAGAATGGAGAGCCTCTTTAATGGGTCTTGGAAATTTTTGTATGTTTTTTTAAATGATTGCCTATTAAGAAATTCATGTGGGGTTGACAGAATAATTATTTTACATATAATTTCTAAGCTTCTCATTTGGGCTAATTTTTACACAAACTCTTCATTATAGTAGACTCCACAATACCTAACGATCATATAGAGAAATAATTAAAGCCACTTTTGTTGAAGTGCATTGATAAAATAGAAATGAAATTAAATAAAAATATGGACATTCAGAATATAATGACTTTCATTTGAAATCAGCCTGGTCAATAAGACTGATACTCTGTTCCTTGCAATGTTGTTGGATAACTACCATCTGCAGGTGGCCCTAACCTTGGTTCAGTAACTTATCCTATTAAATGTCACCTTCTGCAACTTAATAATACCAGTGTAATTTAGTTCATTGTAGATTTAAACAATATTGGAAGAGTGGTGTCTCCTAGTGGCATTGTACTTTCTTCAGCAATTTTTCTTTGAGTAGGGAGCTCATCCTAAACTCTATTCTCTTGTGAAATAAGAATCTGCTCACAGCTAGATGTACTGTGGTTACACACCCCAGTTGGTAAGGAAGGTAGTTTGTGAATGTTCTTTCAGTTTGATTTTCGTTTGGTTTGTTGTGTTTTTTAAACTTTTTTATAATGTTGCTTGCTTCCAGCAAATGGTAATGTCTGTGTTATTACATTTTTCTGTGAACTTTTAACTTCAGAATGCTGTATTTGTGGTGAAATAATAACAATAATAAGTTTGTGTTGTTTTCATGGAACTTCATTAATGCTTGCAATTACGAGCCTTTTCCTTGGGGTGGACGTCCCCCATCTGTTCCGTAGAAGCTCAGCCTTTATCCAATTGCAGAACGAGAGCTGTAGGGGGGAAGATAATCACTGGGAAACTGTCTTCTTCTGTAGCTTAGTTAGAGTAAAAGAGAGGCGAGTTTGTGTGAGCCAGAAAGATTGTTTGGGTATAAAGAGGTTTGTTCTTCATACAAAATGAAAATAGACGTCAATCCTTGCTCCTTCAAGTCTTCCAGCCTTGCCAAAGGAGTGGATTAGGTGGTATTTATCTAATAAATCTTGGTGCTATTTTCAGCTGCATCATTACATTTCCCATATACTTTGTCCATAGATTTGTATCCCAATCTGTTTTGTTTTTAACCCAACTGTATTTAACATAAGTTGAAACCAGGATACCATTCAAAATGTGCAGATTTAGTATCTCTCTCTGTCTTGTCCAGGCTTCTGAGGCTGAAGTTCACAATATGTTGATCTTTATTTTTTTTTCGGGGCCTCGTGCTTGCCATTGCACATTCATTGGATAACAGATGTGATTTGTATTGGTATTTGGCACATAGACAGTCAAACTCGAGCTTCTTAGACTCTTGGGGGAAACAATTTCTGTTGGATGATAAAAAGGAGAGAGAAACATATATATGTAGACAGCGAGATTGCACAGATGCACCTGGGAGGGAGGTGAGAAAAAGTGAAAAGAGGGAATAAAATGGAGAAGATGACATTTTGTACTGTATTCTGCATGTAGTTGTTGGTGTTATAGGTTAGAATTAATTTTCCTTGAAATAATGCTGACTTCCCTGAAAATTCTTTGAACTTTGAGACTGGAGTGATTACTGTAAAACATTTGGTTGCCGGTGCGAAAGCAAAATTGAATTCCTTTTTTCTTGAAACTAGTTTTCGGTGAACATTGCTGCAAGTCTGGTAAGCTCTTCACAGAACAGTGTAAAGATTTGAAAATGCCCGAGGGTGTCCAGGCTTGTCATAAAGTCTAGTTTGTAAAAATACTGGTTTTGCTCTTATGTTGAACAGTATCATTTATTTTGAAATTAAATTCATAATAAAATACAGTCTCATCTATTGTTTTTATTTATTGTATTACTGTTATATGGAACTTAGCCTGCTATAGTTTGGTAGGGTTTGGGAACCAGGCTAAAGCACAGACATCGTCATTAATAAAGTAATTTGCTGTGATGAGGATTCTGATACGATTTAAGCATCTTCTTGTCAAAAAGTATACTGATATTATCAAGTATTGCAATACTTGCTAAATGGATTTGAAAACTGAAGTAGCACAGCAGTCATATACCCTGCAGCAGTAGTATTCGAAGAGTGAATTGCTCATGTAGTCTCGAGGTGTCAGGTATTTTGTGGGATAAGTAATTTGCCACTTTCCAAGATGCCTCAGGATTGAGCGGGTTTTGCTTTGCTGCTGTTGTGCTGCGGTTGATGATGCCCTTCTGCGTTTCATCTTCCTGACTGCAGCTGCTTTCTGGTCTCCAGCTCCACCAGCAAACAGGAGCTAACTGGTTGTGGTTAGGTTTTTTTATCCTGCAGTGGGATTAGCAGGAAACTTGTAATTGGAGCAAGGAAGGAGCCAAGTGCGTAGACAGACGAGCTGTTCTGGAGAACAGCGCAGCTACAGGGATTAAGTCACGAGTCTTTCAGTATGCATGGAGCACAAAATGTGTTTATATCTAAAGTAGCAGCAATGGAGACAGTGCTTCACTTGCATCTCGGGGAAAGCAGTAATTGGGAAGTCCTGAAGCACTCTTATCAACTCCCTTTTAGCTGGAAAAAAGGTTCAGCAAAGCCTTGAAGTGCTTGGCAGTGTCTGGAAACAAACCTTAACGGAGCAGGTTGTTCACACCCTACTGTTCTGTGCTGCAGTGTAATAGGGAGGAGATTCCTCCTGCAAATCCTTGCTCAAGTCACGTAGTGGCTGGCAGGTAAAGTCCTTGTTTTGGCCTTTGAAAGGAGTGCCAGGGACAGGTTGCACAGTAGTGTATGGGGTATTCTTAGGCACCCTGGTTAGAAACATCGTACTGTTAAACTTAACTGTTGCGGTGCATTATGTCAGTGTGTATGCTGTGTGCTAGCTAGTGAATTTGGCCAAGCCAAACAAGGCAAAGTGTTTGAAAGAGAAGCAGTACAAATACCCAGTATCTCTGGTATTTACACAACTTGCTGCAGGGGAAATGAGCTTGTGAAGCAGGGAGATAGTGGAAGATACCATGGTGGGTGGGCGTGCTTCTAAAATACAACCTCTCACACCTTCCCTTGTAACTTGTTTTGCCTGTACTGTTCATATTTTAAATATTTCTTGACACTATGTTATTACAAGCCCTTTAAATTTAGAGGATTCTCTCTCAGTAAGCTACTACAATCCATTTTATTAAATTTTTGCTGCATTGTTTTTAAAAATTGGTTCTCTCCACATACAAAAGTAGGTCCTTTTGGACTAGCTCCAACCCAACATGGTTGTGATTAGTATACACTATCAACATGCACATGGCTGTTTTTTCATCTGCTTGTGACTTCATGGTATCTTACTGCATACGGATGTCAAGTTACAGCAGCCTTGGATGTTTCAGGTCGGCTTATGCTAAGACTTCCCTAATGCAGCCTATCAGACCTATTGTTTCAGGATCTGCGTTGCAACAAAAACTATGTTCTTGTCAACACAAATATTTTAGGTGAGAGTTTAAGAAATTGTCACAAATAATTGTTTTTAGTTAATTTTGCTTAATGAAATGGATAACTAATTTTGGGTACAATCACATTCTGAGATCAACACTTTTCTTGTGTCTCTGCCGCCTCGGTAGGCTGAATATGTACTTGCTAAAAATGAAGTCTGTTCCTTGTAGTAGCTGCACATGTAGCTTGACTGTTTAATCAAATGAGCAACTTACCTCTAGGCTTTGTCTGCTTTTAAGACTTAAATATGCATTCTTTTTGAATGTAATAGTGTTGAACAGTAGGGTTTCCTTTACAGTAAAAACAGAAAAGTCACAGTTAGTATCTTAATTACTAATCACCTGTGTGATCATCTGAAAGGACATTCACAGCATGCTGTCAGATTAGCACCGATTCAGACTGTCTACTTAAAAGGCATTACCAGCTTTTTGAATGTTTGGTCTCAGTGCTCTTTTTGAAGTTCTTTTTTTTGTCTTACAATGTTAGGCATTAGTAAGGAGAAAACAGCTTTGAAATAAACATTTGAACTGTTGGTCATGATGCCTGAGTGCACTGTTACTTAGTTCTGGTGAACACAATACCCTTGTTTTCCTAATGGTCTATTTGCAGTTGCCAAATCTCCAGATAAGGTCCTACTTTTATGTAAACTTATGGCACCCCATATTCTAAAGCAGAAAAGACTTTTTGTATGTTCTTAGCAATTAAATATTTTGAATTTAAGGCCGGATGGATAAATGTTACGTATATTAAGTTTACGGTTAGCTCATTTTTCAGTTATTGCTGTGAATTCTGTGTTTCTGTTAAAAACAAAATGTCTGCCACAGGCTCCCTGTTTGTTCTTGCATGTGTAACTCCTATGACTTAATAACCTCCTCATTATTAGTTTTATACATATATATTTGTATTTTACACATAGTTATATATATTTAAAATATATTAAAAATCGGTATATATTAAAAAAAATACTGTGAGGTGGAAGTCGCATTCCAAGTTCACAGAAGGTTGAGAAGTTTTTTCACATAATGTAAGATGTCAAGTGATTTTAATGGCATGAATTTGACAATCCCTTGATTCAGAGAGCTAAAATGTAACTGAAAAAGTCTATGAGAGACTGGGCAGAAAACCTGTATGTGCTTAAAGAAATGATCAAGGTGATGCTCAGAGTATCTTAGATTGTATGTGTCATTTTTGCATATGCATAAGAAATTCTTTTAACATCCCAAATTAAATATACTTCCGTGAGTGAAATATAAAGTCACCAATGACTCTTACTTCTCTTGATGGAGAGGTAAGAGTGAATTTAGGTAAAATCCTGTCCATGGCAGGTTGCCAAAATAATGAGGCAGCATATATAAGATGTTTTCAGTGTTAAGTTGATTATTTGAAGTAGTTCATATATTTTTTTATCAACTCCATTCTTTGTAAAGAATCTAATCAGATGCTTTATTACAGCTGTTAAGTTGGTGAAACTGTGTGAACTGCAAATCCCTGATAATCTGACCAGGTCATCTTGCTAATTTTAGTGTGAAGGTTATTTAGGATTTTGGCAGGGCGAGTTGTACTAAACTTTGTACTACATGGAACTATTGAGAAATCAGCTGTACAGATGGCTTTCTGGTTGTGATTACGAATGAGGAAGACAAAATAAGTAGAGAACTCAGCGTAGTCGAGGAACTGTGTCAACTTGGTTTTAAAAAAGCAATAACAAAAGTTAAATCTAGCTTTCATCCAGAAGATTTTTGAAATATAATGCATTTGTGATGAAATTGGAATATTTGTTGGATTAAGTCTATACCACATAACTGCACTGTGAAGGAAAAATAGGGTAAATTTAAAAAGTTCTGAATATAGTTGTTCTATTTGTCATAATAAAAACACAATAAGCCATTTCATAGCAGAAGGGGATGTGGAAAGATGAGACCTTGCTGCTGACATAACCATACAATGTACAGTACTTGTTCTCTTCAAAAATTACCTGTCTTTGCAGCCTTCGGATGGACTTGGCCTGTATGCCTGCATCCATCATTCTTACAGGAGTGGAACATCGTTTTTGGAGAAAGAGTGCTTCCATTTTGCAGTGAGGCTGGAGCTGAGATGAAGTTACTGGAGTGGAGAGGACAGAATTCCCCTAAGAAGGCGTTAGTAGCATGGGGAGAAGAGTGCAGTGCAAAAACTGCAGAGAAGGGGCAGAGGGAGTTTAAGGCTCAGTCACACCAATTTGCATGCAGGGCTTCGTAATTCTCCACAATTCAGGCTCCCTTACTTTCTTTCTTCTTTCTGCCCTCAAAGTGGAAGAAGTCCTAGGCTGCTGAGCTGGGAGAGGTTCAGTGCACAGCTTCTTTTATCCTTTGCCACGGGCTGGAAAGGTGGTGAGATGGTTTTTGTGGTTTCTGGGAGCTGTGACCTACTGCCCTGTATTTTGTCCTCTTCCTTCTCCCGACGAGGACTGCCTTAGCATATGGCAGGATCCATCCTCCTCTTTTCTCGGTCACCTGCCCTCAGAGAGCTTCTACCTGTCTTCTCTGCTTTCCATTAAGTAGTTCCCATTAGGACAGATGGGAAAATGTCCTAGGAAAAGGAAGGAAAAAAGGTGGCTGCAAACAGTGTCTGAAGAATCAGTAGGGCAAATAAACGCTGTACCTCAGTCAAATTTACCTTCCTATTAGCTGAATCTGTTTTCCTCTCCCTGTTGGTTGACTCCCATTCCTATCTTGCCCTTACTTTATGTACCCCCCTGGGAGTGGGGGACAGAAAAGGAGGAGAAACAGAATTTCTATCACCTCACCTGGCTTCTTAGTGATCTTCCAGTGTAATGCATGCGGGATTATGGTAGGACATAGTCATGCTGTCAAGAGCCAGCTATATGACTGAGGAAGACGAGTCATCAAGAACTGCCATGTGACTGATTGTCCACATTTATTTTGTCCTTCGTGTGCCTGCAGTTTGGTGTCTTCTGGCAAACACCATAATCAGTAGGCATCTACTGATTTCTGCACAAAGGCTCGGAATGTGCCTCACTGAGAACTCGAATGGTGTCTTCAGCCACACATACCTTCTTTCATGCTATAGTCAGGCACCCCTGTGAACCTGAAAGCTTAAGGCTGTGTAACTAAGAGGTGCCAAACAGGCAGTGATTGATGCATGCCTTTTAGTTGGAGAGCATATGTGGACTTCTCTAGGAAATGTGGACCTATTGGGAAGGTATAATTGCATGTAACTTGGATCAGATCCTTTTGAGGACTGAAAAGCTGGTGTTACAAAATAAAACAGACAAGATGAAGCGCCTTTTACATATTGAATGATAAAGGAGATTGTTTCCCTCTTGCATTCCTAGTCTCTTGCCAGGAAAATTTCTAGCTCTGGAATGGGTCCATCTGTTACCAAGTTTCAGGCATAGTTGTGCAACACTTGGACCTGCTGAATGCCTAGAGGGACTGCTCATGTATCTCCAGAAGCTGACTAGTGTCTTTACATAAAGCATTCTTCAGGAATAGGACCAACCATAAATACACTTTTTTGCATGTACTGGTCTGAGATAGGACAAAACCAATTTTCCTGTTGGGTAGTTTTACTTTTTGGGTAAGCCTCTTCTAACTGATTGTACTCTCTGAAATTAACGGTATGTTTTTCAAAGTGTCTGCATCTGGCAGTCTGATGTTCATAGTTAATACTAAGGAATGGTATGCAGAGAGGTTCTTGATTATAATTAATCCTATAACAGTCAAGTTCAGCTAGTTTTCTTAGGTGCCAAGTTGAAGGGCCAGAAGCAGAAGAGCGTGGAGGCGTTGTACCTGTGGGGAGGAGCACACAGGACAGGTGACCCAAACCTGACCAACAGGGTATTCCATCCCATCTGCATCATGCTCAGTATAAGGCTGAGGGATCAAAGAGGTAACTTCTGTTCTTCAATGGCTGGTGTCCAAGGAGGACTCTGTCTATTCTGCCTTTGATCCCAATCTGTGTGTTCCTGAATCCAGTTCCCGTCTTTCACAGAGTCCAGTCTGGGACTTTCCCAGTGCCTGCCAGTGTCATCCTGGGAGCACACTATTGGTTTTGCATATATTTGTATTTATATTTCCAATATCTTATTAATATGATTACCTTTTATTTTTATTGTTCAAAGAAACTTTTGCTCCTAAAACAAAACAACCAAGAAAACAGCAGAATATGGAAAGGGTGAATGAGTAAGTAACATAAAAAATGTTATAGTGAAAGAAATTTCCCTAAACCAGAATTATTTTTTTTTTAAATTTTTGTTCTGGTATAGCGATGTCAAGTAAAGAGCAACGGGTAGGGAAAATAGGAGTGAGAACAGCATTTTCAGTCCAGTGTGTTTACTTCAAATATAAGAAAAAAACATAGGAAACATTAAATATGCTGAAGTGCTCAGAATGAGGTGAGATGAAAGGAAAATGGATGTGCATGGAAAGCAAAAGGGTTATTTCAGCTGGAAAACTGAACGCAGATTGCATCCTTAGAAAAGATGGGTAGCACTATATTTCTTTTAAGAAATATACATCTAAAAAAATAAGATGAGTAACAGCAATTGGATTTTATGATGCTGCTCTGAAGATGAAATGTGGCTGGGGATTGAAGTAATTTGTTTCATCAGGTGGGCAAAGTCCCCTGGTGTGTGACTTTCTGAAGGTAAAATTTCTTTTGTCATTGTGCTAGGGAGATAAGGTTGTATGACCTGTGTGCTCAGTGCCTGATCCTCACTGCAATTTTACGTTTTAAGAAATTGACTGCCTTTCAGGTGAGGAGAAAGAGTGACTTGAGAAGTGAGGAGCATCTTGGGATGTGTATGACAGAGTTTTGTGTGCTTTTATATTTGATTTTTATAGGGAACTTTGTAGGTGCAGACTTTTGATTGAGAGAAGATACCTTTCTGTAGCAGATGAAGGAATCAAGTGTATCCATTTGGGATCGTGCATAGGATCTTGCAGGACAATATGCGAAATCCTGTTAAGGACAGTGTGCTCCGGTCTAGCTTCCGAGTCTGTAGGAGGAAGGATTATGCATCTCAGTGAAATGAGGCAGAAATTTCTTTAACCATTGCAAATCTGCTGTTGACCCTCTGTTGCACCCCCTTTCTCATAGGAATGTGCACTCAGAATTTTGTGCCTGTGTGCAGAAATCTTGTGTCTGCTTGTTTCTGTTTGACAGCTTGCAAGTTTTGCCATGGTAAGAGCCGTGTTAACCACCTGAATGATACGCAGAAGTAACAAGCTCTGGTTTGTAAGCAGTTCAAGCTGCCTCTGCTGCTTCTTGCACTACAAAGTACTGCACGGTTGTGTTTAACATTTGTAATTTTGCTACACGGTACTCTAGTTACACAAATCCATTACACTGCCATCCGATGTTGTATGGTCTGTTTCATTTGCTTATTAGCTTTTATAATGAGAGCTCAAGGTTTAACGGTTTTCTTGTGAGAGGGATTGTCCTGCTTTGAGGCACTCTGTACCGGAAATTCTGGCATTTGTATTTTTAGTCTTTTTTCAATCCCTTTCATCGCCCACAAGACTCATTTTTCTACTCTATTCCCAGCTTTTAGTTTCAAACTGCTGAAATTTTTTCCCCTGTGGCGTCAGAAATACAGGTTGTTTCCACACAGCACACATTTTTCTCTCAAGGCTTTGGCATTGCAACAGTTTTAACACTGCATCAGAGTTAGATTTTAATTTTTTTTTTTAATCAGGTCAGAGTTGGGGAGTGGACGAAGCTTTTATAGTGAGTCAAGTTCTTTATATGTAGAGAACATACAATAAATGTAGAGAACCAAATCTGAGAAGCTTGTTTCACTTCCTGTCATGCAGTTTCTAAAATGCCTAACTATGCATAGAAGTGGGCTATCTTCTTAAAATAGTCCTAACCTTAAAATAGTCCTTGTTTTGCTTGCAGTTGAGAAGTCTTTATGACTGCACGTCTGTCCATGCAGCTATTTTGAGTATTGTGGCAGCAGGTGAAGAGCAGGTGCTGGTACTGCTCTGCTCAGTCCTTCTCCCTTCTCCCTTTGCATGCAGCACTGCAGCATGTGCTATGGGACAAGCAAGAGGATAGTGGCACTGTTGTGAAAATGGGTTCATCATCGCCACTTTTATATTTGAAAATGAATACTGTGTAATGGTAAACTTTTTGAATCTGGCCTTTTGGAAGGATATGAGAAGGTCATAGCTGGGACGTCTGACATGGATACTGAAGTGGTGGAGTATTGACATACGTTAGGTGAGGTTTAGTTGTGGCTCAGTGGGTTCTTTCCTCTGAGCTACACTGATTTGTTGTGCAAAACAAATAACCTGCCAGCTCACTCAGCATCATATCTTGATTTCTAAGTTGTTTTTTTCCCCTTTTCTGAGTAAGATAATGTTTTTTGTATGGGGAGTATAGATTTGTGTTACAGTGCTTATACCTGTCTCCTTTACATTCTTTTTCTTCCTCATCACCATAGCTTATAAAACCAGAGTTAAAGGGATATACTTATCAATAATTTGGGTATGGTTTAAGGAAGGAGAATAGAGGGAAAGCAGTGTGATGCATTATTTTCTCCATTATTAGTGGAAAGAGAGTTAATTTTTGACAGTACCTAAAGAAGGAAGCAGTATTGTACACATGGTAGTGTAAGAGTACCAGTACTATAAATGTGAATGTGCCTTTCTCCTTGAGCTGCTAAGCAATCACTTGCTGTTTTCCTGGGGAGCAAGAATTTAAACAAAAAAAAACGGTCTTTGTTCTCTCAAAGCCAGGTTGTGCCATGTGTGACTTTTTAATAAAGGACCAGATGTGTAAAATAACAGGATTTATTAAACTGGTATTCGTTGCTGTTACATGTGAAATTTCTTTAAAATGAAGTTTTGGATGTATTCAGTTCCTTCTTCCTGCAGAAGAGATGAGGTCTGAGCACTGGACTCCTAAATTTTAATTGTAGCTTTGATGTTCTCCCTCCTAAGAACTGGAATTTGACTTTTGTCTCCAATTCCTTATGTCTAAAGTGGGGGAGATAACTTTGTTCTATCTTGGTAGGTCATTGAAGTTTATCAAGTGCTTTGAATACAACAAAACTCTGTTATAAAAGCTTAGTATTGTCTCACTTTTTCTATGCAGTGTTGACAATTTTGGACTTGGTCTTCTGCTTCAGACTAAGCAGATAAAACGTATGGTGTCATCATATGTGGGAGAGAATGCTGAATTTGAACGCCAATATTTATCAGGCGAGCTTGAAGTTGAGCTTACACCTCAGGTAAGGAATGTCTCTAAAAGCCTGGTGATTTCTTTTCATCTAGGATACCGTGTAGGAGAATGCTTAGTGCTCTTATGAAAGTATTTTGCAATCCAAATGTTTTGCCTGTGTGCAGATGTGCAGTAAAGACAGATGTCACTTGCCATGTTAGAATCATGGTCTGTAGACTGCAACTCATCTATTAACTGGTCTTATTGTGTGAATTCCTTTCATGGCTTGTTACATTGATATTCCTATAACATATATGTATTCATTTTATTGTACAGTGTTTGATTTTTGGTAGTTCCTCCCAGATTCTAGAAAAACACACGAAGTATGCTCACCACTGTGGTCCATACAAGGGGAAAGTAGTCGGGGGGTTACCGAGTTCCCATACTAGTGGCAGGTCTTGTGTGCTTTTGGGGATGTTGCATGTGTAATCACTGCCATCTAGTGGGTAGGAATCAAATTAGGAGATTTCAGGTCATTGTGAGACATAACTCTTGGGTTTGTTCATTAAATCTTAGCGAAATTAATCTCTGCATAATGTTATGAGTCAATGTTTACAAATTTGCTTTTTAGCACCATAATTTTAACTATTTCAGCACTGCCAACCTACCCAAGTAGCTTGAATGCAATGAGATCCTAAAACCATAAGTATCAGTCACATTCTATTGAGATCTAGGTTAGTGAAATTAGTACTCTTAACTTTAAAGCCTGCAGCATGTTAGTATGTGACACATAACCTTCGGGCTTTAAGCAGCTATTGATTTAAATCTCTTGGAAAAGCAACAGTCAAGTTTTTAAGGAGAAGAGAGTCTTGGGCTCCATTTCTTGGGAATGTCTCTTAGAATCCCAGAGAAGTTCAGGAAAGCTCCTTTTATACCCAGTCAGCTGACATGGAAATCACCTTCCTCCTACTTAATATTCAGTGCTTCCATCCAGAAGAACTTAGAACTTCATAGACATGTAATAGGCTTTGTGGACCGCACAGAGAAGCTGTGTAGATCCAGCATGAAAATACCGGGTCTACAGTGTGCAGTAGTAAACAGGTGAATTAATGACTTGCTAGGAGATGTGGGGGTATGAAATATTTGTGTCAAGATAAAATAGCGTTTTGCAAAATGCTCTTCAAGTTTGTTATGACTTTAGACAAAATGGAGAACTGCTGAGTCCTTGTTATACAGTAAGGGAGAGGTCATGGGGAAATTTTGCCGTGCTAAGGCTGCTTGGAACACCAGATTTTGTATTGTGGCGTGGTTTGCATCTACCTATTGCCACTGTTTTGTAAACCTACCAGAAGTTACTGTGTTTTTTGCAGGATAACTGGGGAAAATGCAACCTATATTTTGGAGGCTGTCAAGCTGGATAATTAACCATGACAGTCTTGTCTTGCTTTGAATCCAGAAAAATATAAAAAAAAAAAAAAATTGGGAAAGGACACTAATGAAAAGCAAGCAGACATATCTTTGGTCATAAGTCCATAATGAAGGCTGATGAGGAATTTGGGCTGTTAATTTCTGGGGTACAGCTGGGCGTAGAGCATAGTGCAGATGGGGTGGTCAAATAGACTAGAACTGCTGTTCTGTCAGCTTCTTGGTATTCTTAGCATGGGCAACCCAGATCACTGGACTCTCTCTTCCTTTCTTGATCTGCTATGCATGGCTGTTTCAGTTTGGTGCGAGGTATGAAGTTTTTATTAAGGTGTTAGAGAATGAAACATAAATACGTAGGACTGTTACAAAAGAAAAACCTTCTGGCATATGTAACCAGGTGGGAAAGAGAAAAAGAATGTTGTGCTTTTCTCAGAGTAATGGCTTGGGAAATTATCTGAGGGAGAGGAGGCACAGCAAACTTCTGGGGCTTGGGAGTTGACAAGGAGTTTTGTGACGGCATGGTCTTGAGCACTTTATGGCCTTATGTGAAACATTTCTTGTCATACCCAGTACCAGTCCCACAAAGGAGACCTAAAATAGGAGGAAGAAATGGATGTGATGGTCTGCTGAGTTCAGAAGGAAAAGCTCCAAATGACAGGATATAAAAATAAGTTCATGCAAGCCATTCATCAAAGCCTGATTTGTTCTTCCCAAATGTTCTTAAATGTGTTTTCCCATAGGGTACACTCGCTGAACGCATTAGAGCAGGAGGAGCAGGAATCCCAGCATTTTACACCAGTACCGGCTATGGGACGCTGGTGCAGGAAGGGGGTGCTCCTATCAAATACAACAAAGATGGCACCATTGCCATTGCTAGCCAGCCAAGAGAGGTAAGATGTCAATTTGTTATTACTAGGCCTTCTGCTTTGAAAACTGAATTTTTTACATATTTCCAAGCTAAACAGTAGTTTAAGCATCTCCTGATCAAGTTTAAGTATATTGGATTAACAGGATGGCTGTGGTACAAGACACATTAATTTTCCTCACACTGCTCACTTCTGTCCTCTGTGATGTGTTAGAGTAGTTTTTACAGCTTTCGGGTAACTTAGCATCAAGAACTGGTCAAGTGAAAGCCTGTGTTGCTGAGTTACTTTTCACCTGACAGTTCTCTGACCAGTGTCACCGTGTGTTCAAGCAAAATCTTGTACCAGGCCACGGCAGTACCCAGTACAGATTGAGAACAACCTCATGTTAGTGGGGCAGGTGCTCCTTAAAGCCTGTGGTATGGAGTACACAGCCCTGCAGCTGTACGTGAAGCTTCAGCATGAGAAGGGATGAGACATTTTCCTGTTAAACAGGGCAGAGGTCAGTTGATGCAAACTTTCAGGTAATGCATTTGCCAACAGTTGAAATGCAATTTATTCTGAGTATTTGAAATTGCGAAGAAATAACAGAGTGTGGCTTCCAAGCGAGAAACAGGGGCTTCATATTGAAATTGGATGTTGAATTTGGAGAATGGAAGAGATTTCTCAGTGCCATAACTGTACTTGAAGAAATGGATGGGGCTAATACTGTATGGTCCAGTCAAGGTGCCAATGGCACTAAATTCTATGTCAAGAACATCTCTGGGGTAAGGGTAATTTTCCCCCCTTTGTGGTTTTTGTGTGTTTTATACACAGCTATTTTCAGTATATAATCCACCTAGTGTGGTTTTTTCCTTCCTTTTCTTACTGAGTATGTCATTATGATGTTTTACCATTTGAAGGAATGTTTTGTTTATTAAATAGCTTATAATTTTGATAACATTTTTCTTCTGCTTTTAGCATTTGGGGAAAAGTCCCTCTTACTCCATCTTTCGGGGGGATAATAACATGAGCAGCATGATTTGATGAAATCCATTCTTTAAATCCATTTTGAATGCAACCATCATTTTATAAAAGCTCGAGTCTTCTTTTACAGGACCGAAAATCTGACTTCTGATACACTTTTGTCATACTTCCTCCCCATCTTAGAAATTTTAAATAGCTCTCAAGTAGTATTTTTGTATACTCTTAACTTTCTACATTGCTAAGAGAAATGCTGTTTCACATTTCTATATAAAATTAAAATACGAGCTGTTTATCAGTTGCATATTCTGGCTTCAGGCACAATATCATTACAAATATTGATCATAAATGCATAGAAAACCAAATGAAGTTCAGCCTGCCAGATGATGTAATTTGAGTCCTCTGTCTCAAATGCAGTTCCTTTTAGATTTAGGGGTTGTGGTGGTGGGCCAGTCATTACGAACTTTTGCAACAGTTCTGCTTTAGCACTTCACTTTTTGGTTAGCTGGAAGATGTGCAGAAAAAAGCGTGTCTAATTCCAGTAGATGGAGCAGCAGGAATATGGATCGGATTCTTCTTCTGTTTCACTAAACAGACACTGATAAAACTGGGGTTTACAGGCTTTACGTGCTTCTCTGTTACTCTACAATTGAGCTAGCAGTTTTTCAGATAAAGCTTTATGTAGTACAAAAAGAAGTCTAAATATAATAGACTGTAAAATTAACCCCATAAAATAAATCTTGCATTGGAGATCTGTTTGAAGAAACCTACATCTCAATAGTGTACTTTTCTCTGTAGGTGCGAGAGTTTGATGGCCGTCACTTTATTCTGGAGAAGTCGATTACAGGAGATTTTGCTCTTGTGAAGGCATGGAAGGCTGATCGTGCAGGAAATATAATTTTCAGGTATGACTTGTTTACCAGTGGGAAAAGATTCTTTAATGGTTTAGATAATGAAAGAGGAAAGTCCTGTCTCCTGTGTGACGACAAAGTAATGTTTTACTGATTGCACTTTCTTTCATGTTGCCTTTCCCTGCTGTCAAATTATACTGCTATAAAAACCAAAATATAATTGCTTTTTGTAATGACTTTTGAGAATTCAAACACATCTGTGAAATAAAACATTATTAGTTAAAAATGAGACATGGCAGACCAAAGTCATTATGATGACTGTGGCTAAATGCAGTGACTTTCTATTAATTTAAATTTTCATGTTAGTTTGGGTCCTTGTCCTTCTGCGATTGAAGGCTGACCCAAGAAATGCAGGTTCCTCTCAGAAGAGAAGAAAGCTGGGTCAGTTTACTGGCCAGTCAGTGACGGGAAAACTTGATTTTGTCTCCAGAAGAGTGTGTTTAAAGTCGATTTGATCTCAGTGGTGTAGGGAGAGGCATCATATGAATTTAAACATCTTCTGTAATGAAAAGTTTGGGTGTTGCACTACTGACAAGTTGATTTATTTTAGTTACTATATTTGTATGCTGGTTTGTCCTGAACTGAAGCAGGAGAAGTTTGCATATGTTTAATGTCTGGTTTTTATTTGTTTATTTTATGGCTGTCAGATGAAAAGGTAAATGTTGTGGTAATCAGTTGCGGTTTACTACAAGAAGATGCTGGAGGATGCAGCCTGTCTTTGTATATGTTAAACAAGTAGTTAAAAAGCAGCTGAAAAATACACAGATAAAATAATACTGATAAAGTAATACTTTTTTGTATATATATGTATATATAAACATGTATTCACATAAATTTTTATACATCTTATAGATACAATAATAGTCATATTAAAATACTTGAAAAAGAAGAAAAGTTTTTATTATTTTACCCAACTCTAGACATCCTGGCTTGCCCAGTGGCAAGACAAGATAGTTTCTGATTGAAAACTGAACTTCCTTGTTTGGGTGGACATGAATTTGATGACTGTTAAACTGCTTTCCTTAGGCTCAGGAATATGGAATACAGGAAACCATCTTCCCTCTTGTCTTTCTTTGATCTTGAGTCTCTATCGTCTGGGGTTTTACCGTGTATGTATCAACTGATACTTACTTACCTCTGAAAAATTCTTTCATTCCCCACAGAAAAAGACTGGTTGCGTACATCCTTCCCCCTTCTGCCTTTACGTCCTGTGGTCTCTCTTTGTGCCCTTCTGTCTGCCTCCTGTTTCTTTCAGATGTCTTCATCTGTCTCCCACATTCACACAATACAGTTGATATCAGACTACTTCTGTCTGGAGTGGAGACCTAAAAGTTTTGGCGACTCCTTTCAAGTGTCACTAGTCAAAGATGGAAACATCATCGTCCAGTGTCTTATTCCATGTAGAGTATTGCTAGCTTAAAAGAATTCGCTCGTAATAAGTAGTGACCCATTCTGGTTTTGGATGGGACACAGATTGCCTCATGGCCTACCACAGAAACACGGGCTCATCTCATAGCCCGTGGGAGACAACAGAGGAGGAAACTGTAATAGATTTGAACATAACAGCAATATTTTTGTGATCTATAGGATGAAAAGAAAAATGTATTTTTGACGTTGTGCTACATACTGAGTATGTATTCACTGCCAGGGGGATGCTTCCATACTTCCGTTTATTATGTGATTTCTGGTTTTGTTTGCTGAGGTATGCCTAGATAGACATAGGCTCTGTGTGTTTACTCACATCTGCCACCACTTCCACAGCAGTGTGTATTATTTGTAGGGTGTTTCCCATGACTCTGGTATCTGTGGAGCCAACAGGAATGGACTAAGAGTCTATCAAACCATTAATTGTCCTTGAGCTAAGAGTTTTTTTAGATCTAAAGGGATGTACTTTAGGTAGACTTATTTGGACCACAGGCCAGCATGAGGTTTTTTGTCTATTCCCATACATGAAGCTGTATTGTTTTCTTGGGGATCTGGAATGGCACCAGCTTGTTTAGAAAGCAATTTTTTAAACAGGGTTTTATTCATGACACTTCGTGTCCCCTAGCTCTTTTGTTCCATACAGCATACTGTGGCTGCTTTCCTTCCAGGCATCTTCATGCTGACTGGACTGCTCGACACCACAGCTTTTGCCTAACAAAACCTGTGCCTGGCCCAGTAGATAGTAATTCCTAAGTATAGTGCACCATTGCCATGACAAATAATCCCAGACTCTGTCAGACGTAATGAAATAATCCCACCTTGTTTGTGTGCTAGCTGAAAGGATGCGTATATCGGCATTTCGCTTTGTTAGTCTGACGCAGGTACTAGTTCTTCTTAGCAGAGCAGAGTGTCTCCGGGTCTTAAGCTCCCTTGGAGCTTCGTGTGTTGGGGACAACAGCAGAGAGTGCCAATACTTTTGTGGGTATTCTACCTCCTTTGGCTCCCCTTCCTTGTCATCTGGAACCATTCTGCTTTGGAGTTCTTGTAGCCCAATACACTTTCACTTTACAAGCAGAGGTGTGGTCTGGTGCCAGTGAAAATACACTCTTGACAAAAGGGATAACCTGAGTTAGGGCCCCTGCTGTCACAGACAGTCATGTGAGATCATCTCTTCGTGCTTCAAGTGGTTCTGCAATATGTAAATTCAGCTCATACCTGAGGTGTCCCTTCACCTCTGCACCATAGGTGCATAGTGGATGTAGTTCATTATTTTAGTTGTTTATGATGTAGCTTGCTATCTTTTGCCTTTATGAGTTAAAGCTGTTGTCGTGCCTTTGGGTCAGCTTAGGAATCCATCGCTGGAACAATGGACTTGGTAGACATTACTGAGTCTAGATGTCCAGAAAGCTATCTTAAAATAAGAAGGCAAATTTGGCTAGCTAATTTCTGGATTTCATACTCCAAAACCCTGAACATTATTCTGTGTTGGAAAATAAATACAGTGTTTGGTTTTTCTTCTTCTGGATCTTGTGTTCTTTAGAAATAAGACATTTGATCTTGTAAAAGACTGCTGCTTCTGATACAACTTTACTAACCCAAGAACATTCTAAATTGCATAAGCTCTTATAAACAGGGTCATAATTTCTTAATTTGACATTGAAATGTTTTCTTGTAACTTTATATCACTTTTCTTGTAATTTTATATCAGTTTATTTTACTGGCAGACCAGCTGCTACAGTCTTGAGAAAGTATTTGCCTCAGAAAAGTGTTTGCTTGGGATGAAATACAGAACTGTGTTTCCACATCTGCCTTTCCCCCCTGTATCCATTCCACTGCTACTTTAATTCAGCTTTTGTAATTCTGTTTTTCTTCTAATTTTCTACTCTGCCTAGTTTAGGGTAATTTTCCCTAAATCTCTGTTAGCTAGTGTTACATTCATGCACTGAGAAAAGAGTATAAATTCACCTCTCTCGTTTGTTTTTTTTTTTTTTTTACAGTTTCCCTTTCTTACATCCTTTTGTGTTTACACAGCCACAGAGGAGATCCATGGACAAGATATTGTCCCTTCTGTAGCCTCTGTTAAAGGCTTCACAGCTGCTGTGTATTGCCAGTAAAACAGGATTTCACCCAAGATATGTGTCTTTGGGTATAGTTTGATTCTATAGGTCTCTGCACTAGAAATCCTATTAAAACTGCATGGTAGTCTCAGGGTTTGGCCATTTCAGTTCCCTTCAGCCCCCCAAAGCCACGAGGTGGCAGCATCATCCCAAAGTTAAGCATGGCTACAGCGCTAGGCATGATGATTGCACGGAAGGGTGAAGAAAGGAGGTGGTGTTGGGAAATACAGATAGTCAGGACAAAAAAATGCTTCTGTGGAAAGGGGATGGGGAAAAGGAGGTTTTGACCTATTCTGAACCCTAGTTTCATGCATTTTGATGAAAAATTTTCAAGAATTCTACTTTTTAAAAGAGAAAAATGCTGAGGAGCTGTCAGTGGAACCCCACTAGATTGTTTTTCTTACATATTATGCCATTTTGTGAAAAACAGAGAGAGGGGCTGACACAGGTCACTTGTTTGTCCTTGTGCCTACAAGGATCTGAGTGCAGATCCCAGTGTGGTTATACATGCCATGTGTTATTTTTATTCCCTAGAGGTTCTTTTTCCTTGTTAGAGAAACGCTGCATGGGAATACTTAGGATGAATGCCACAGTCGTACAGTGAGTGCCAAAACTGGCACAGCTTTTTTAATCACGAGAATTGGATTAAATTTACTACTGTGTAAAGTGCTAGCCCAAGTCCTAGTCTGAATTATAAAGGCATATGTGGGATGTGAGATGTTGTTAGGCCTGTGCTGGTCCCCCTG
Source organism: Chionis minor (assembly GCA_013398295.1). Classification (NCBI taxonomy): domain Eukaryota; kingdom Metazoa; phylum Chordata; class Aves; order Charadriiformes; family Chionidae; genus Chionis; species Chionis minor. The sequence goes on from VZSF01000512.1 coordinate 470,009, forward strand.
TGGAGATTAATTTTATTCTTTGTGCAGTGTAAAAATGGGAAGGTACATTGTACAAAGCCCATCTTGCTGCTGCTCTTGGATCTAATAAATGAAGGTATCAGTAGCATACTCAATTTCAATTCCACAATGTGCTGATTAAAACTTAAAAGAGCTGTAATAAATATTTTCTAAAGTAGCAAAATATGATTTAATTTCATATGCATCTTACACAATTCCATAGTACTTTTTCTTTCTTCCTATTTTTTGTTAGTCCTCTAGATATTTGGCAAAAAGATTTGTTATGTTTATATTACAGAGGTATTTATAATAGCTTATCATTGAAAAATCTTTCTTCATACTATTACATCTTTTAATATTTATAAATTTTCTTCTCTTATGCAGGAAAACTGCCAGAAACTTCAACCAACCTATGTGCAAAGCTGCCAAGACAACTGTGGTAGAGGTAGGGAATTGAAACATAGTAAGCCCTACACCCCTGTTGTCAACAAACCCCTTTGTTTTGCATGGTACAGAGTTCTCCTTTTCTTGACTTATTGGGGGTTTTCATACCAGGGAGAGTGGTCTAACCTGTCTCCTTGGATTGTCTACTCCTACCTCTATGCTCTGTTTTAGTGATTAGTTCACCATGGTTCCTCAGTTTTATTACTGTTCAGCTGATCCTGACCACGCCTTTTGTTTGCTGTGATCAGCCTTTGAAAGGGAAACATGGCAACAGCCTTCAAATTTGTTAAATAAAATGATATATGAATGAAAGAAGAGACAGTAGGCTTAGGCTGTGCTTGAGAAGATTACTGTAAAACCTTATGCAAAACTTCCTGCTAATAAGGATAAGTACATAATAACACAGACTGGGCAAATCATCAGGCTATCACAGTTGCAGTCTCTGAAATTTAATAAATTACATGAATATCAGTCCAGAATGAGATACAGACATTTGGTTAGGCCTAGAGAAAGAGGATGAACTATATGTTCTAGAAGTTTCTTCCAATCCTTTTGTCCTTTTTCCTTGTTGTCTAAAATGATAATGTTTAAAAACATGGAGTAGCCTACACTGGAGATATATTGGTGACTGGAGAGTTGCTAAAGCATAGCAGTATCTGAAAGACAGACTACTCTTAATATTTTTTTTATCACGCTCTGATAAGTTTTTTTTATATGCCTAATATAAGCTAAATATGGATTGACAAGAAGATCAAAACACACTCTTCTAGGCTATTTCTAGTAAATTCTAAATCCAAAGGGTTGTGTTTCTCCAGGTTTTTATTTTGTTCTATGTTTTGCTTGGGGGTTGGGTTTTGTTCTGGATTTTTTTTTTTTTTTTTTGATAAAATGTTATCTGGAAAATATATTTGTTATATAAACATCTCTGGATAACACATCTGGGAACTTGAGTTATTTCTTTGTATTATAGAACTATGGCCAAAAAATACCATAGAATTTGTCACATGGCTTACAGTGACAATTCAGCAACAGTGTGTGAATTTTTGTAGTTCATTTTAAAGAAAGGTTTAAAATATTTTTCCATTTAAAAATGGAATAAAGAATCTTTCATCATTCCTTTCCCTTTTAGTCACTTGCCCTTCACACTTTGTTCAGTCTGGCGTTTAGAGAATTTAAGTAGATCAAAGCCTTCCACCTACATTCCATCTTATTCTCTCTTCCTGCTCTTCTATCCATGTGTGATTGGGTAGAATTTTCTTGTCAGTGAACAGCAATTATGTGATATCCTTCTTGCTATAATTCCACTTAACAGTCTTCAGTAGATCTGCTGTGAAGTCTGTCCATTGTGAGTCTTGTTGCATTTTCAATACCATTTAAAAACTGACAATTTTTTTGCAAGGTGGCACATGAATATTACATTACAACTCTAGTTTTTTATGGAAGAATTAATGGGTGAAGAGACATAATGGGTGATTTAGGACAAATAGATATTTTGAGCCAAACGCAATGGCTCATTGGCTTAACTTCTGTATGTCTTTCTTCCAAAGTGGAATTCAGAATGTTGTGTTTGGATTTAAGAGTTCAAACTCAGAGAATTGGAAGGAGATATCTCAATATGGCATCTAGTAAATCCTTAGCGATGAGCCTGAAGGTGTCTAGAGCTAATCACTAGGGAACTGAGGTAATTGAAAAGAGTTTTGTCGGACTCCCTAGTTAACATTGTTCAAGGCTGAAGGGTGAAATTCTCAATCCCACTTACTGGGTGAAGAAAAAAGTTTGTGTAGAGAAGTAATTCGGAGACTCTCTTGGCAACTGGGGTTTCTGAATTCTGCTATCTGTTCTGAGCTCTGTTTCTGTTTTTCACCCACTGACCATTTAACTGAAGTAGACAGTCCTAAAGTAAGGATTTGAAGCCATCCCTGCTCCTTTCCATCAAACTAGCTACGGGTCAGACTTGTCTTCAGACTCATACAGTGATTAATTGGGATTGGCAGGATTTTAGTTTCTCAGTCTGGTGCTCCCATCCTGATTTTGAATGTGGAACTTTGTACCTGTTATGCAACCAGACTTAAGCTACCGACATCTGCTTGTCTAGCATGAAGCACCAAGCTGAGTCAGGTAACTAGCAAAAATTAGAGGCATATCCCTCTGTGTTTCTGATTTTTGAGTTGTTGAAATTCTTCCTTTAAAGTGAATGCTATAAATACACAGAAAAAGAGAGTTGTTGTTCCTTGTAGCTATTCTGATGGGTTATTTATTTCCCTTTTCTGCTTATTTGTGTACATCTAGTTTTATCCAGTCCCTTAGAAGCAGTATCTTTTTCAGGAACAGAACTTCGTTTGTTAAACTTTATGTAAGAAGGATGGGTGCTAGGGTGTTGACTTATGTCACTATTAAGCTCAGTAAGTATATCCAGTCAGAGTATAACCTGAATTTCAGAGAATAGGTTTAATCAGAAAGTTATCCTGCCTCGACGCAAACAAAGCAAGGGATAGAAAATCCATCCTTCTGTTTGTGCTTGTTCCAGTGGTTAATCACCCTCACTGGTATAAATATGTCTTTTTACTGTAATTAGTTTGGCTTTAGGCTCCATCCAGTGCTTTTACTTGCTTCTGCTAGATTAAAAACCTTTCTGAAATTGGTATTTCCTTCCCATTGAGTGACTTCTCAATGTTGTTGATACGATGAACAGATTGAGGTCTTAGTGTTTATAACTGTAAAACATTTTCCTCAGCTCTTCTGTCCTTTTTATGTCCATCTCCTTGTCACTCTGTTTTTTTCTGAAACTTCACAGATGTGACCAACTGTAGTGTCTTCAGCGTTGTAACACTGCTGTCACCTGAGCAGTAGAGTTGCTCTTTGGTCCTGCTGCTTCTTTGTGTGCATACCTGTACTCTTTGCTGATCATTACACAGGGGGTCCTACAGCATTAGTTGCTTACACCTTGTTGATCTGTTTCTGGCATACTTCAGGAAAGGTGTAATCAGTGTTTTCCAACGTGTATTCTGTAAGTATGGCAGGTATTTCTTGATCACAGATGTCTAACTTTGTGTTTTGTTTTGAAACGTGTTTCAATTGACCCAGTTTGTGCTGTGTCTGGTACTACGGCTTCTTCCTTAGGATTATTACTTCACCAGTCTTTATCCAGATTTATTTTAGTTTCTGGTCATTGATGAAAATATGAAATGGCACTTATAGTAAGATCCATACCGAGGGAAATAAAAAATACTGGAAATCCAGTCTCAAGGTATGTGTGAATTTGGTGAAAGTGGGAAGTGCATTGGGAATCAACTGCATTTGTTAACTTGTCCTTCTAAGTTGACCTGAGGAGCTGTGAAATCTGGCATGCATACACGGTAAAAGGCACTTTAATGTATTGAAGCTGCTGTTCTCTAGTTTAAGTCAGTGTGGCATTTTACACTCTCTTAGCTGAAGTACAGACAGGCACTTAATATTTGTAACAATTCAGAGATGAGAAAGCTTGGCAGCATTTGTGGATGTGGAGGATAAGAGTACAAACAAAAAAACTTCCCCTCATAAACCCACAAACTGGTAGCTAGTGCTTGCTTAAAAACTCTACTGTGTTGCGAGGAGCGAGGCTGGCTGCATTTAGAGAGGCTTTTGAAGGAGGAGGAAGTCAGGCTGTACTGATACCAGTTACGTCTGTGGCACACAGCAGAGAGTTACTGATTTTTAAAATTCCCCTAGAACAAACAGCACATTAAATTGTCTGACCCTCAACCTTGTTTATTTTGACTAGGCGAATGGTCAGAAGTAGCTGTTCAGTTCTCTTTTAGGAATCAGAAATACATTGATTGTAAATTTCTAATGAAATGTAAGAGGTGTTTGCTGACCTGAACAAATATTTTGGACTGTTACATGCATTTCTTTTGTTTATCTAAGTGACAGGAAATAGAACCTGCTAATGTCCATGATAATAAGAATGTATGCTGAGGCACAGATAGCTGTCTGTAAACTGCACTGAGTCCAGTGGAATTTCTGTTTTAATTTAAAGATGACCAATTTTAAGGGTCAAAAAGAAGTTTTCAACTGAATTGCATAATCCCTGTTATTTAGTAGGTAATCTTTGCAGAGAAAAAAATAATCCAGTATTATCAGCATTAGTTAGTTTGGCTTTATCAATATGTGGAAGCAAAATGATGCCGGAGTTACTTTGGTTTTTAGTTTTTCTGCAGTGTCACATTTAAAAGAAGTTCTCTGCTCATCTGCTTCTCACTTCATCTTGCAGAAATTGCAGGAGTTAAGTATGCAGGCAGAGCTGGAGCTTTGTTTGGACATGAGCCCTCACGAACGCATTCAGCCTGAGGCTCTCGGTTGATTTTCAGATCTATTGACACTTTCCTGCTCCTATTGCAAAGACGTGAGCGTGGGGAACTCAGCAATCACAAGTTACATACAACCCACCAGCCCTTCTAAAGGTGCAGATGAAGGGCTTGGTGTGCGAACAAACTCGAGGGCTTGCGTGGCCTTACGTATGTGGTCAGATTTCCAACACTTTCTGTCAAATTCAACAGGGGGCCAGCGGCTCTGCTGTCAGGCCCCTCAAGAGACGTGTTGAATTGTGTGACGGGAGACGAAATGTGTCAGCTCAGAGTCATGGGGGGGCCTTCTGAACATGTGCCTAGACTGCTAGGGCAAGGGCTGTGATGCTTCCTAAGATACGCAGCTTCCTGTAGAGGCTCCTGTGAACAAGCCTCACCGGGAAGGACAGCTTTTGGTGATGATGCCTCTTTTTTGGAGATACTCGAGGCAACCCAAAGGTACAGGCAAAAACATGGTGTAACCTTGCCAGGTGTGAGTGTCATGACAGCTTGGGAGAGGTGAAGCGTGATCCAAGCTTGGGCTCTTGCTGTTTGCTGTGGAGGAGTATATAAACATCCATGACAGCCTGAAATGTCCCTAAATTGTCTGTTTTCTTGCCATTGTTATTCACTGCTGTGAGACCTACTGAATACTTGTCCCTGGTGAAGTGGTTTGAGATCTCAGCCACTGCCATGATTTAAGTGTTTGATAGTGATAATAGTCAATATGTTTAGAAATATTTATTGACTGGCTGCTTGAATATCCAGTTTGAATAATTTTCTTGTTCAGATTGCGGAGGATGGCTAAATATATCTCCCTGTGTAAACAGCATTTCCACCTCAAATAATATCAGGGGAGGAAAAAAGAGAGTGTACTTTCTCATAAAAATGCATTAAATAAAAATCATTAAACCCTGCATTTTATCTCTGGTTGCCTAGTAACAACACAGCCACGTCAGTAAGCGCCATTATCTCAGGTACAATGAACTGCGCTGTGCTAAGGGACAGAAGCAGACTGAAATAAGCTATTTGTATCCTGTTATCTGTGTTAAATCATGGCATTGTGTTTTATTGAGGAAAATGGAAAATGAACCTTTTTTTCCGATGTCTATTCCTCCAAGTGCTTTAACAATGGCAAAACTTTCCTTAGATGCATGGCTCAGTTCTGAGGAATTCTTCAAGGTTTTTGCACAGTGACAGTTTACTGTAGAAGCCTGTAAGTACTCTTTTAAAGCGGAAGAATAATCTAAAAGATGCCCCAGCCATGGAACTTGATACTGAACCCCAGTACAGAAAGCAGTTCTGGTTTTGGGATGAGCACAGACTTTGCAGTAGCATGTGTTTCTGGGAAACAACAGAGCAGGATTTGAGGCCAAGAAGGATACAGAATTGCAGTCCTTCTGTACAAATGCTGTAACCACTGAGCTGTTGTGTTGCTGTAGACTTTTTTAATATTCTTTAATTGCTCAGTGATGACTGTGTGCACTCAGGGGATGGTTGCTGAAGGGGTGTCCCAGGGATCTGCAGTGGGGTAATGTTTGCTTGAGAATCCCATTTGGCACAGGATGGACACTGAGAAGCTTAGTCCTGCCATCTTACCAGCAACTTTTGGCACAAGTGACAGTAGAATTCTGGTTGTCATAATGTATTAGTATAATACATGCAAAATACATATGTTATGTATAGAAATATATATTATTAGGACTAGTACAGATGTCTGCATCTTAAACATCTCGGTGGTTAAGTCAGGGCTTTTGAATATGTGATTGGATTTACATGCCTTGGTTTTGGCTAAATCCTGAATTAGAGGTGCTTTTGGATCTGAATTTAGATAACCCATTTGTAGAGTGTGGACATTTCAGTATCCTTTCCCAAAGGAACCTTAGATGGAAGGTTTGTGTGAACACTTGTGGGAGAGTAACTATGAAATGCAAGCGCATAATCCTTAGAAAGCATAGAAGGGAATATGGCAAAATATTAGAAATGGCTCAAGAAGACTGGTTTTGTGAGCTCTAAGACGTGACAGATGAATGCTTCTGGGAGGTATAGCTAACAAGAAATGAAGTTAGGGAAAGACTGTGTTAAGAGCTTGAGAATAAACTCATTCAGCATGAAGAAAGCACTGGAAGAGCAGTAGAGTTTAACTTCGATCACAATCATTGCCATCTCAAACACAGAAAAGAAAAATGACAGAAAGTGAGACCAAGGTCAGATGTCTGAGGCTAAGCATTACAAAACCCAAACAAACAAAAACACTTAAGCACATAGGAGCAAACTCAGAAATCTCCAGCCCAGTACAAAATAAAGAAGTCTTGAAAGTAGCAAGAAATCTTTCTATGAGCACATATGAAATGGGCTGGGGTCCCAAGGACGTTGATACTTCACTGCTCAATGAAAACAGTAAAATTACCAATGCAGAGTAGAAGGGTGCCTGAACTGTTTAATGTGTTTTGTGCTTCAGTATTCAGCAATGTCAAAAAGCTGTTTGGTGGCAATTATGGTGTCAGTCATAGAGGGTTAAAGAACACGTCAGAGAAGGATTGGAATTGAAATCCAGGAACTACTAGTACTGATTTGGAAAAGCAGCTCCTAGAAACATTTCCACACCATTGCCACAGTATTTCAGTTTGCTGAAAAGAAGCCCACCCCCTGGGCTTGAATGCTCTTTTGGTGTTTTTATTTCCCTTGATTGTAATTGATTCCTTGTTTCTGTATGTGCACGTGTTTATTAAAAGAACAGAAAAATAAAATATTTTTACAGCTGTTGTACAGACCATCCTTATGATGATCTGAGAAGCACTGGAATAGACTGGGCTAGAAGGGAGTTCATAAGGTAATTCTTTTTACATTTAGTTAACACGCTTCTGATTTTCAGGGGAATAAACTTCTTTAATAGTTTAGCTATCTGTTTGGTGTTGTTGGGGTTGTTTTGTTTGTTTTGTTTGGGTTTTTTTGGTTTTGGTTTGTTTTTTTTTTTACCCTGTGATTGCTTTTCTTTTATATGTAAGCTTGAATTATGTGGGTTCAGATCTGGCACTTCATTGCTGCAGTCATGAATGTTAAGTGGTTAAAATTCATAGCAGATCAAATTGTTGCTACTGCTGTTCAGATAGTTTTACCTACACACAACATTGTGCTGGAAGATTTGAATTTATTTTTCTTTTATTTGTGTCTCATATTTTATTACTTTCTAAATTGATACTTTCTTGAATGAGTATCATGAGCTTTCTCAGCATTCAGCTTCAGAAGTTCATTGCAGATGTGAATATAACCTTCAACGGAAAAAAAGCCTCTTGTCCTTGTCACATATGTTAAGAACAAGTATGACATTCAAAAAGAACACGCTAAAGCAAGTCCATGGTTGATCAGTAGATGCTGCAGATTGCCAGGAAGTCAGTGTGCTGGGGAAACTGATGGAAAGCCTCTGTTTGCTCGGAAAGCTAAATTTAGGATTTCTTCATAACAATTTGTAGAAAGCCTGATATGCTGGGCATTTGAAGTATATTTCATTTACAGTACTCATGCCCTGTATCATGAGAATTTGAAAATTAATAGGATTTAAAATACTCTAGGTCTAACTTTTCATTGTATGTACTAATATGTACAATAAATTAATGATAATTCTTATGCCCTGCTTTATGTGTAAGATGCATTAATTAATCAATCAATGATTGATTTATCAGTCTTTGCATATTAAATCACACATGATTATATCACTGAAGAGATGGTGCAGAGAAAGTTTTAGGCATGATTCATGGAATTTTTATGCATATGTATTTTTATTTATGTGTCTTAAAGGAATATTTTTTTCTCTGCTATTAATAACTTCTTGTCATTTCTGATGAAGATTTCTACTACAAAATGAGAAAGAGTTGACATTCCAACTGAAAATCTTACAAACAATTCACAATGTGAGTAATTGCCTGCTGACATGAAACAAATACATTTTTTCCGGTGGTCAAAATACTGAGATTTGAAAAGCTGTAGCCTTATAACTATTGCTGCAGTGAGAATTTTGGAGTAATCATTTGAATCAGTAGCTCGGATTTTAGTCTTCTCTCGCAGCCTCCTTCCCTACAAATGCTATAGAATAGAATTATTCAGTGAAGAAAGCGAGGATTTAAAGAGAAGTAAAGGATTGGGATATCAAGGCTGTCTTGACTTAAAATTGTGCTGATTTTTCAGGCTGCAGAAGATGGTAAAACAATGGATGAGGAACATAGAGTAGTTTTCTATTTCTGTCTCCCAGTTTCCTGGTGTTTATTTGAAAGGCCCATAGCCTTCTGGGTTTTTTTGCAAAACGGTCTTGAATAATGCTACAGAAAACCTGCACTCATGTATTGCAATGTGTGGCAATGTGCTCCCATTGATATGCCCGTGAATTGGATACTAAGTATCTTAGTTTGGTATTTGAGATTAAGATGGAAAAAACAATAGCTAAACAAGTCCTGAAATAACTTCATGCTTAAACAGATGTTTTTGGTGTTTTTCTTCATTACAGAAAAACAGGCACATTTCTCTTTTTTGTTAACTTTTGGAATAAGTCAAATGTATTATATCAGGTTTTTTTTCTGCTTGTTGAAAGAAGTGGGGAAAAGCAAAGAGGAGAGCTGGGTTATACTCCTGATCAAGACTGGGGAGGTATGTAGCTAATTGGCTGTGTAAGCATGCAGTAAAGAGCACTTGGAACTGCCAGGCTATCCAAGTCCTGAATTTCTCAAACACTGAGCATGAAGAGCTGCAAATAAAGGTACAAACAAATCTAGCAATTAGTGTTTTAAGGAAACTAAATTTCTCAAAAAAAGCATTTTCAGGTACCAGTTTTTCCCCACAGTACCTTCAAAAGAGACCCTTGCATTTTTATGCCAAATCTTTTGCCTATTTGAATTCCAGTCTGATGGAAGTTACACTGATTGTCTCATGATTCTCCCTTGTTTTTTTAAGTGAATTATGTGTGTTCTTAATCACCTTTGTTTCTGTTGCTTAGTGCTGTTGGGTTTTTATGGTGGTTTTTTCTGGGGTTTGTTGTTTTTTTGTTTTTTTTTTTTTTAATTGTGTATTCTGAAGTGTCGTGTAGCTTTTGTGACATCTTCGGATGAGACCAGCTGAGAAACAGGCTTTCTAGCTCGGACAGCAACACATTCTTGATGCTGTGGTTATTTGGTTACCTCCTGTAAGGCATTTAGTAGAGGTTATGTGCTTTGTGTTTTCCTTTGCCACCAGCAATTAGAGGAGACTCTTGTCCCCCTATGCACACTGAAGCAGACTATCCCTTGATTTTCCTGAGCTATGTATGCATTCAGTTTCTCCTGGTGTTCATGCATAGAGAAAACCTATTTTTAAATGTCTTTGTTCTGAAATTTTAAAGAAATGTGATGGTAGATATGCTTCATTCATTCAGAATTAGAACTAATTTGTGATTTTAAGAAACTCCAGATTTAAGGGACTAAATTGAGCGTTCATACAAGTAGAAATGAATTGCTCTTTGTGATGAATTCCGTCAGATTACATGAAGGTTGAACATATGCTAACCAAATGCATCCAATTCAGATGTCTGCTGGGAGACTTCTGGGAAAGGGGAGAACCAGATGAGTTACATGAAGTTGGGTACCCAAACACCCATTTCAAGGTGTTCTAGAACAAAAATTGCTAAATTAATGTGAAGGTTTCTGAGAGTGCTGAATTTTTCTTTCAACGATTCAGACGAATGAAACAGCAAAAAACCCGATCATTAGTGTATTTCTATTTTGAGGGGGCTGGGGAAGGAAGGGTTAAAACCCCAAACAGAAGGCTGATACATAAACCAGTTTAAACAAGTTGCATAAGAGTTGTGTTGGGAATTTTAAGCCAATTGTTATTGGCTTAGTGTGCTTCAGTGGTTATTCCCCCCGATTAATAAATACAGAGACAGAATAGAAAACTTGGTATGATCAGGAGATTAGAGGTCATACTTGTTATGACTTTGAATACTAGATGTGCTAAAGACAATTTTGCATTGTTGCTAGAGGGAAAGAAATCAGATTTTCCTCATTAGGATGTGATAGGCAAAAACTTTTATTCTTGTGCTGTGAAGAACTGTTTTAACATGTTTCTGTCAGCTTTGGTGTCAAATAATATTTCTGGCTCTGTGAAGCACTTTATTCTTGTTTTTTATTAACATGCATGTCTAGTGCTCTCCATTCCAGGCAGCTTTCAGGAAGGATAATGATTAAGTGTAAGAAAAGTTTTACTTTTCTTAAGATTTGTTGCTTACAATCTCTTGATACCCACATTCCTGTGGTTTCTGATTGATCTATTAAAAATGTTTGAGCCACATGGTGTACTACCATCAGTTGTTCTCTGATACTCTATGTTCTTCCTTAACACTGCAGAAAACTTCTATTGATCTTAAATACTTTGGGATTTGGGGATATCTGCTATGATTTTGAAGGTGAAATGGAGCACATTAATCCATTGTTGAGAAAGTGGTAGTGTGTGAAGTAGTTTTCAGAAGTCTTTGTAATCTACCACTGCCTATAATGGAAGTGTGAAATAAGGAGCATAATTAAAATGTGTGTGCACATAAATTGCGATTTTGAGATGATGTGCCTTTCTTGAAATACCTGAGGGGTTTCTTTTTCTTACCAGAGAGAACCAGCAACATAATTATGTTACAAAGTAGCTGCTAATACATTGTTCTACACTGATTAGCTTCCTGTATGTCTCCTGCTTAGCATGCTCTCATTTGATCCTTAGTTAGAGGTATTCCTTGTATTTGAGGGTGATTTAGTTAGACTTGCATAACCTGGAAAATACAAAGAATTCCTTTTTGGATGGTGCAATTAGATCTTTGATTTTTTAAAATTTTTTTTACATTTTTTGCTTTTCAACCTCTCCCTTCAATACTTAAGTTTCTCTTAGTTCATGTTTGAAAGTAAAGCTTAAATTTGTCTCCTGGCTTTTAAGTTGCATTTCTTTGAATGCATAGGAGATGAGATCTCTTTCAGTCTGTTTTCATTTGTCATTTCTCTGATATTAATAAGAAAATAAAATTTTTTGTTGAGATTAAAGCTAATTTCTTTTTATGTTTTGAATCTTCTTGATAGTATGTGAATAGTTTTAATAAAAAGCATCAGTTACTTAGTTTCACCTGCTAATTAGTTCAAGGGCTTTCAATCTAATGTATTTTGAAAATAAGGAGTGAAGTACATGAATAATGTGTTTAAAGCTATGTATGTTTTGTTTGCAAAAATGTTAAATGATATCATTCCACTACAGTTAGTATTGTTAGCAGCTATTCTGTGCTGGAGTGGAAGTGTTTGGGATGTGGTCAACTACCTTATTCAGCAGTGGTACCTAGTACAGGATAAGCAGGTTCTTTTGTCATTAACAAATTAAGACTTTGTTAATGGATTATCAGGTTTTTGTTTTCTTCTTGCTCTTCTCCCATTATTTAATTATTTTATTGAAAAATAATTACATAATGTAATCTAGAAAAGTATTTTCCAAAATAGTTCTGTTTCATTTTGTGTTAAGAACTTACATACCAAATACGAATAGGGTGCTTTATAATTAAAGGGTAAAAATATAATTATGTTGCAATTTTTGTTGTCACTACTATCATCCAGTTGAGTGCAGTAAAAATAAGCATTGAGCACTGTGAAATCTTCTGACTTCATCAAGAAGGCACAGCTCACAAGGCCTGATCACAGTGCGGGTGGCTTCACTGCTGGCTTATATCAAAACAGTAGGTTTTAAGAAGGGTTTAGGAAGCAATGATTCCTTAGGTGTGCCTGCTGCAAGAGGCTGGCTTGGTTGGTAATACTAGGATTGGTAGATTGCTGGATCTTAAAGTAATGTCTCATAATTTTAGTTCAGGAAATTTTACAGTAGAAAAATAGTGTAGTCCAAGTGAATGAATTTAATGAAGCAAGAAAACAGGTATTGTTTATCACTTTTGCTCTTTGATGCCTACAGAATTATGTAGACCAACTTGTGCAAATTGTCAAACAAGCAATTCCATCAGTTTAATGGAGTATCTTCAGTAACCAAAAATAGCCTACTTTGCTTTTTCTTCACTGTCTACTTTGTGAACGTCTTGATGAAAAACCTGCAAGTTTCAGTTTATACTTACAGAATAAATTTTACAGTACATATTTATAGGCACAGTTGGTAGCAGGCATTTATTATTGAAATAGCTACTCTTTTATTAAATCACTTCTGGTGTGATTTCACTGGGTACTGCCTGAAGGAGGGGACTTCTCAGACTAAAACTGCCCGGTTATAAGAAAAAAAAGTAAGGTGAAAATACATTGTTTTGAAAATGTTATTTTCTTAGGATTAATCCTTTGAGAAATTTCAGTATCTTCTGACTCTGAATATGATCTTGAAACTTAAGAATATCATGTATCCTGGCTCTGCTAAAATGTGACTAGCTTAAAAATTCCTGAAGTGTAGTTCTATGTATATGATAGAACTTTTTCAGAGGCTGGTGGTTAAATTTTTCATATTACAGAATTACAGAATCACATGATGTTAGGGGTTGGAAGGGACC
>VZSF01000513.1:0-77512 GCA_013398295.1 Chionis minor
AATTTTGTTGGCAACACCAGCCTTTACGTATTTTTGTATTCGCTTGTATATTGAGAATCAAGTTAACTCAATTCTCCATTGAAAAGTGAAAAACTGTTTAGTTTTTTTAATATTGCAGCTAATGAGAGAGCTTTAAAAAAATCAGTTGGCAAAAAGTTCATCATTCTAAAAGCCTGACAAAAGTCAAATGTACCTTTTGACTTTTGACGTTGGATACTGTGCAACTTCTGTTGATCATTTTGTTTTTACTTAGGTCTTGCTTGTGTAGGAATTATTTTCTTTGACTTGCTGTCATTTGGGATTTTGTTTGAGTCTCTTGTGGTAAGCTGTAATGATTTTGTTAATTACGTAACTTTTATGAGGATGTTTTAAAATTCCTTTAAGCAAGAACGTGCCAATAATAAAAGCTATTACATGGGAGGAGTATATGTACAGGTACAAGCAAACCTGTTGTGATTTTATGTATGAAAATTGTCGTATTGAAGAGATTTCTTAAAGCAAAGTTCTATAACGTAGTATTTGTATTACAGGACACTTGTCTCCCACGGAATCTGATGGTGACATGCTGGGTTACGATTTGTACAGCAGTGCTTTGGCTGATATTCTCAGTGAACCAACGATGCAGCCACCTATCTGTGTAGGCTTATATGCACAGTGGGGAAGTGGAAAATCTTTCTTGCTCAAGAAACTGGAAGGTAAAAGTCAATTTAGCCTTTTCTGTGGGTTTGAATCTTAATCTATGAAAAGCATCACATGGGAATTGCTAGTCTTTGCCACAGCTGTTGGTCCATTTAATATTGTATCCAGTCTCTGTTTCTGTAATGAAAGGATTTAAATTTTAGTGTGGTCTGTTCATCCATAGCTTGCTTTGTTCATTTATACAACGTCAAGACAGTCTTTAAGTGTTGCTGTTTATTGTCCTGTGGGTTTCCTGAACCTACCCCTTAAGTACTGCTGAAAATACAGCTGTTGAAATACACCTTGCTGAGGGTGTTTGTGTGTCACATCAGGTTCAAACCTCTTTCGCTGCAGTATTTACTTATTGTGCCTCCTATGTGTCAATTATTTTTTTTAAGAATAAATTCTAGCTATTAATATTGTTTCTCTGTACTGTGTTTTCTGTGTCTAGTTTTCTTCCACTTTCCCCTTACTTACTTTGAGCCTTTTGAACTTTTTGAAATGCCAGAGGAAATCAAATGCAGTATGTAAAGAAAGTCAATATTTTTCACTGTTGAAATAGGCATCTTATCTACAGTTTTAGCTTTTTCTAACAAAGGATATTTTTCAGAGCTATTTCAGTGTAATTCAAAATACTTTTACCACTCTTGATGTTTGTTACTTTCTGTGATTTCTATGTTTTTAAAAGCTTCTATTTTAGTCAAAATGGGGTCTCTGCATTCATTTTGTTTATCTCATGCCCCGTGTCATAAAGAAAAAGTGGTGTGCATTTTTGACTGTGGTGTTTGTTGTTGATGAGCTCTTACATTTTTAAAATGCTTTTTCAGTGTTTTCTTCTGTTCCTCATTCATCTTTTTCGTCTGGATTGTGTACTTAATGTGTCTTACTCAATAGATCCTAAATAAGTTTCTTCAGGAATTCCTGGTTTAGTAAATATAAATCAACAAACAGAAATAAATACTGAAGCCTTTACATAGCACTGTTATACCTATTTGAGGAATGTGGTCCAGATTTCAGTGATGGAGGTTTTGAGGGTTGGGGTTTGGTTTTTTTTGACAGATTTGGTGGATTTATTTTTCTCGGTGTCATAAAATATGTTACAAACTTTTGAAGGAGGATAGGAAGTGGCGTGGCTTTCAATATGCTTTTAAGAGTAGAAAATCTGCAGCAAACAGTGCAAGTATTATTACTTAAATGGTTTCATTCATTACATGGATGAAAAGTTAGAGTT
This sequence comes from Chionis minor, assembly GCA_013398295.1. NCBI lineage: Eukaryota > Metazoa > Chordata > Aves > Charadriiformes > Chionidae > Chionis > Chionis minor. Next base: position 1,910 of record VZSF01000513.1, read on the forward strand.
TTATACTAATGTTGTTTGAAGAAGAATTCAAGCACTTTTTTTTTTTGATCAATACCAGGGAAAAGTTATACAGTCTAGTGAAAAAGTGCTTCTTTTCAAAGATTACCATTATAATACCTTCTTTGCCTTCTTTTCTAGAACGACTTAACCTGTTAACTGGTCTTTGTCTTTTTGCTTTAGATGAAATGAAAACTTTCGCAGGACAGCAGATTGAACCTCTATTTCAGTTCTCCTGGCTTATTGTATTCCTCACACTTTTGCTGTGCGGAGGTTTGGGTTTATTGCTTGCTTTCACAGTGGATGCGAAGCTTGGAATAGCAGTGTCACTCAGCTTATTAGCAGTTCTCTACATTTTCTTTAGTAAGTCTTATATAAAGTTTATGAAGGTTTTTGTCTATTTTTGGAATTCAGTATTGTTTTGTAGACATGCTTTGTGATTCAGGAAAGAATACTAAATGTTTTTGCAGAAAATAAGGACCCCTTTGGACCCTTTTCCTTGTGTTTTGCATGTAATTTGGGAGAGGGCATTCTTGAAAACAAAGAGGAATTTTGTATATTAACTTTATTATGTTACTCTTACCATTCTCATTTTTAGCCATAACTGTTAAAAATTCAAAACTGTTAAAAACTCCTTTAACGCAACTCCATGCCTTAACTGTTCAAACTTCATGGTTCTTTCAGTTGTGAACATTGACCAAAATACAGCCGTAACATCTCTTTTAATTTTTAATATTTTAGCTGTAATTTACTTTGGTGGCCGAAGAGAAGGTGAGAGCTGGAACTGGGCCTGGGTGTTAAGTGCAAGGTTGGCAAGGCATATTGGATATTTAGAGTTGCTTCTCAAACTCATGTTTGTGAACCCACCAGAATTACCGGAGCAAACCACTAAAGCTTTACCTGTCAGGTTAGTTGTTTCATTTATTTACTCTTGAATGAATAATTCAGGTTCACTCTGATACTTTTCAAACTGTGAGTATTAACGTGCATGGTTGTATTCCTGTGAAAACCTGTTGAGATTCCTGTTTGAAAAACAGTAGCCCTAGAAGATCATGTAGTTAAATTTTTCATTGAGAAGAAGACAGTAGTGTTTTCAAGAAAAATTCTGTGCCAAAGACAGTGAAAGTTACTGCTTTTTAATATTAGGGGTTTTGACTATTGTACTAATAAAAATTTGTAAAAGATAAAATGAGAATTTAGTTTTCTGGTAGGCTTACTGTGTCTTACATTTAATGCTTGTTTCACTGATGAATTCTGTTAAGGTTGTCTTCTTCCCCTCGCCCCTCCGCTCACACGCTTGCAAGCAGAGCATCAGACTGCTCAAAGCTTCTAGTTTACCTGAAAGCAAGAAAATTTATGCTATGTGTTTTATAGTTTTGTTTATTCCTGTTGTTTAGAGACTTGTGGTTTAGCCTCCTGGAGCTTTTACATGATCTTGTGCTGGTTTTTTGTTGCGTTTTTGGTTTGGTTTTTTTTAATCCTCCACAAATATTTGCAAATAGCTCAGAAAGCAATTTTAGAAATACTTGTCAATAGTATGTTTTGCATCGTAAATATATTTTTATGTTTTTACTGCCATCTGAGGTGCTGTTAATGGTGTGATCATTTTCGTGTTTTTCAGAAACTAAGTTTTAGAATAGGAAGTGGGGCAAAGAGGTTGATAACAGGAGAAGAAATAAAGAAATAAGTACTTAAATTCCATGTAGAGCATGTTTTTTTAAAAAAAAAAAAGGCATTTCAATATTTTACATTTGAAAAATGTAAAATAATGTGCCACTTGGGAAAAAAAACCCCAAAATTTTTAGCTGCAGACATGCAGGAAGATTTTTGTTTTGGTTGACAGAAAATATTTAAAGCTTTCTAAAGTATACAAAATACATGTTTTTTCTCTTTCAGATTTTTATTTACGGACTACAATAGACTGTCCAGTGTAGGTGGAGAAACGTCATTGGCTGAGATGATTGCTACCCTCTCTGATGCATGTGAAAGGGAATTTGGTTTCTTAGCAACAAGGCTATTTCGAGTTTTCAAGACAGAAGATACACAAGGTTTTTATTACCTGAATGACATTTCCGATTATTCCATTTCAATGCACTTTTATCAGGGTTCTGTTTTTCACATTATAAGCTGTTTTTAGAAACTGTTGTAGCCGAGCAGAAATTCATACAGAAGGGGAAAGTCTGCATTTTGGAGAGAAAAATGCTCTGTTTACTTTGCTCATCTTGATTTTATTAATATCATAAAAGAATATCTTCAGTGAAATATAGTTTTCAGAAGTGTCAATGGAAATGTATATTTATATTACATCCTTTTAGATGCAGCATGGTATTTTTCTATAGCATTTAAGTCATCGTGTCAGAGTCAGATAAAGGGAAAAGTATGCTTTTGTGTATTGCTAAAAGAAGCTTCCATTTAGTATATTAGATTTTAATTCAGAGCTTTTATGAGTGACCACTACTTATTCTTGGAAATAATTAATGTGTAGAACATGTTGGTCCGAAGCTGTAAATTGCTGTGATCAGTGCTGGTAAGATGGGATAAAATATTCCCACTTGATCCAAATAGAACAAACTTTTGTCTTCAGTTGCATCTGGAGATTTCGGGGTGGGGGGGGGAGAACCACAAAACAAACAAAAAAAATAACAAACCCACTGCAAAACAGAGTATGATATTGTGAAGAAAGGGAATTCCTGAGGGTAAATTTCAATTCATAGAGGATTTATTTCTACTTTTAGTTCAGTTTCAGTCAGTTACTTCTCATTTCATTTTGACCTTGACCACAAATTGAGGAGTCTGTTAGAAGCTGTCTCTTCTCACAAAGTGAAATGTTCAGACTCTCCCGTCTTGCAGAAGCTGTAAAAAACATGCTGTGTGCTGAACACAACTTACTTTTCATTGTTCTTTCCCAAATTCACTGAGTGTTCTTTAAGCAAGTGATATGTGGAGGTTTTCACCCTTATTTCCATATTAGATGTTCTGCAGTTCTCCTTAGCCTCAGTGAAACAGCTTTGGTGATGCTGTAATTTCTCCCAAAATTGGCTTGAGAATGGCGGTGTAGTGCTTTCATTTGTAATCTTGGATTGCTTTTGTATTCCTTGGCTCTGTTGCCTTCCTGTGCTCATCCTAATTATCTCTATGATTTTTTTTCTAATTGTGCCTATTTGATTTTGGACATCTTCTCCTTGTCTCCAGATGTTTATAGGTCTAGGGTCTTAAGTCTCTTGTCACTAGATACTCATAGAAATTCCATATAGGTTCCTCTTTAGTCTCCTGTATCTTTAATTTTTGCAGTATCTGTAAACTCACAGACAAGCCTATGCAATTGCATTTTCATTGTTGATGCTTCCTAAGTCTCTCTCTAATCCAGTTGTCTCTCTCTAGCTGGAGGAAGCTTACATCCCTACTTCAAAATGTCTAGAACTGAATGTAATTATAACTGAGCTGTTATTCTTCCCTTCTTGCTCCCCACTCCTGTCATTATGCATTTCTGTTGCTTTGTCGGGTGTCACAATCTGATCTGTCACATATGTCAGTAATGTGAAAGACCTTTCCAGCCCATACCCCAGTCTAGAATATCATACATGAGCTGTATATAAACCTTGGATATTCTTTCCATGTAGCATATTTTATTTTTTTTTCCTGTTCCAGTTCAAGTATTGATTTTTAGCTGTCACCATTTTGCATCAGATTATTGCTATTTTTTCTTCTTTGTTACCAACAAATGTGTACAGATGATGTCAATCTTCTAGATGTGTACTCCTCCAGATGTGTGCAGATCCTCAAGGCATTGGCTTCTACTTTGGGGGGAAAAAAGCTATTTCTTTGATCACTGCTTTAGCTGTGCTAACCTTGTCTCTTCCTTATCAATCCAATTGAAATCAGGAGGTCTGTATTCTTTACTGAGGCCTTTGTGATCTGCCCAAACCTTACATACTGCAGTCCTCCCTTCTGTATGTATGTTTTAGCATGCAGGAAAGGATAGTCTCAGGTTGTACCTTGCGATTTTGATTTAGTTCTCCAGTAGCATCATTACTATTAGATTATGTAAGTATCATGTCTGTTTAAAACTGAGCAGTTGCCATCTTGTTTTCCTATGATTTACTTGTATAAATACACTTTACTGAGAGATGTCACAAAAGGGGTGATACCACTGATAGGAAATCTATTTAATAAAGATAACTTCCAGTGTGGATTTCTTGAAACAACGGAAACAAAATGAGGATTGAAGGGATACCTCAGTTTCATAATTTCCAATAATTTTGGCAAATTTAGACAACTTTTTTTCCACGTTTGTGACTGGATGGTAACACTGCAGTAACCTTTTGTGCAAGTTAGTATTTTATGACAAGTATGCAAATTAATAGGTTTTTTACTTGCCTGTAATTAGATTTTACATTCATTTTAACAGCAAATACTTCTTTCCTAGGTAAAAAGAAATGGAAGAAAACTTGCTGTCTCCCATCCTTTGTGATTTTCCTGTTCATACTGTCTTGTGTTGTTTCTGCAATTGCCCTGCTGGCCATTTTTAACGTCGAACCAGCCAACATGACAGTGAATGTTATTCTTATAACAGTTACCTGTGTTGTTGGTTTGGCCTTTATCTTGAATTGTCGCACGTGGTGGCAAGTGATGGATTCAGTTTTGAATTCCCAAAGAAAACGTCTTCACAATGCTGCCTCCAAGCTTCACAAGCTGAAAAGCGAGGGGTTCATGAAGGTAAGCATTTATATGAATTGGCCATTAAAAGAATTGAAACAAAACCCCAAACCTGTAACCTTCTTAACATGAGGCACCATTTATTTAATTAGGCCAAGTCTTGCAATGTTAGAACGAACCTTGATAAGTTTTTACTGAAGGGAACGCTTCTGTTCCACTATTAATTATGCATAGTGTATGAGATCTGGCTGCCCAAGCAGGAATGTTAAATTTGGATTAAGTTTTGGCTTTCTAATTTTATTTTTGTTGGGAGGAAGGTACTAAGAAAACAATTGTTCTAAATGATCAGGATTTAGTAAAGGCTTACTTTAGATCATAAGATTAGAAAGAATAACCTTTAAAATATTCTAAAGGTGAAAAAACAAGCCTAACTTTGGCTGTCTGCAAGATCTGAAAGCACTGAAAGAACATTACAGAACAGTTCATGTATTTAATGAAAAATGGTAGAAAATACTATTATTTTGCTGCGTTGTGTCTAAACTGATAGCAAATGTACCCATCAGGCTGTCATCAAGTATCCTGTATACTCCTATTTGAAAATAAACTTTGACAAAATGGTTACCTCTGCAGATTACAGCTAATGCATTGTATAGCAGTATGCTGTGCAAATATTTTTGTAGCACAGAAGCAGAAGACCTTATATATGTCTTGCTACTGTGTTTCTTGACAGTTGTTTCAAGTGGTATTTATGTAGCATAACTTCAGCCATTTAGGAGTTAGGTTTGCCCTTTGCAGTCAAAGGAGAGAAGTGGGTATTTCTAGAGAGTTATTCATATGACTTACATCATCTTAATGTGCACATTCAAGATGATTCTAGTGGTGAATAGATCAGATTTTAATGTCTACATGTTAGCTGCTGAAACTAGGGCAGGTGAATTCCACCTTTTTTTCAGTGTTAAGGGTAGTTGTTAAACGTGTAACTTAATGTTGAAAAACTTTATAAATCTTCAGATTGCACATCCCGAATAGGAATGATGGAGCATTAGAGTAATAGCATGATCTGCTTGTCTGGAAGGCAGGTAGAAAATTTTAGTGTACGTTTTATGTGGAGCAATTTTTGAGGATTAACTGAAGCTACAAATACTCTTTTGTTTATTCTTGAAATACTGATTTACAGTGCATAAATAATACTTTCTTTAACATTGTAATGGAATTTAAATAAAGATAGATTGTTACATTAAAGTGGAATATGCAGTTCTGCAGTACATTTTTGTGCAAATAGGAAATTAAAATTTTGGAAGTGATATTTTAGGAATAAGTATTTATAAGTGTTTGTTTTTGTAATCTTACCAAAGTATTTTGGGACAAGTAGCAATCTGCAAAAGGAATTATGTGCATTTTTGTGAGTCTTCTGTATTATAGAGATGTCTTTTGCTTTTTTGCTTTTAATTTTTATAGGTTTTGAAATGTGAAGTGGAACTGATGGCCAAAATGGCCAAAACCATTGACAGCTTCACTCAGAACCAGACACGGCTTGTTGTAATTATTGATGGATTGGATGCTTGTGAACAGGACAAAGTTTTACAGATGCTTGATACTGTGAGTTGGATCATTTTATAAAGATGATCTCTTCTCTAGATGAGCTCAGATACATACAGTTATTGTGTACTTTCCGTAGAAAGAAGGCATGTATACAGAGTCTCTGTGTTGTAGTCTTTTAACGCTTGTGTACATTGGCATAACTGTCATACTAAGAGTGGTGGGTTTTAAAAGTTGAGAATTAAATCCCAGTAGAGATTGTAGGTGTTCGTACTTGTGAAAAGTTTTGAAATAATCCGATGTAAATTATTGGAAATTAATATTCTGTTGAAACAAACTTAGAATGTTTGGAGACTTTTTCGTACTTACTTTCAAAGTACTTTAGATGAAAAAAACTTTAATACTAAATGTTGGGGGGGCTAGGACATTACTGCATGATACCTTCTTGATGGTGACTTCCATCGTAACTACTGCTGCTAATTTGTCAAGTATGCTTATTTCTAATTGCGGGTAAGTTCCAAACGTGAGATATCTCATGTTGAAGAAACTGAGATCTCTATACACCTCTTGTCCTCTTAATTTCACAACTCAAACAGAATGAATATGAAATGTGGAGTCAGATGTTCAAATGATTATGATTAACAAGGTGTTCTCTCTACTTTTTTACAGGTGCGAGTCTTGTTTTCAAAAGGCCCATTTATTGCTATTTTTGCAAGTGACCCACACATTATCATAAAGGCAATTAACCAGAATCTCAACAGTGTTCTACGTGACTCAAACATAAATGGGCACGATTACATGCGAAACATAGTCCATTTGCCCGTTTTTCTGAATAGCCGAGGACTTAGTAATGCAAAAAAACTGATGGTAGCTTCGACAACCAATGGGGATATTCCTTACACAGATAATGCAGGTAAGATTGTGCACGAGAATGACAGGAAAGTTACAAAACCAGTGTTTCAAAAATCTGGGGTTTGGAACAAACTGCTTAAATAATTGCCAGATCATTAGTGTTATTTTATAGATCGGTCAAATGTATATGAATGGAGAAAATGCCTGCCTTTTGTTTTCCTTTCCATAGGATTGCATGAAGAGGTTGACAGGAGAGTTTCTCAGAACAGCCTTGGAGACATGACCAAGCTTGGTAGCAAAACTGCTCTCAACAGGCGGGTGAGAAAGATTTTTAGACTAAATCGAGATAGTGGTAGTACCTTTCTTCTTTTCTATTCTTTTATTTTTTTCTTTCACATTTTTAATGATGTCAACTTGAACTATTCTTACGATGTTAATATAAACAGTCCCTGTAGGAAAGGTACATTCTTAAATCAGTAAACTGATACTGTATCAAAGAGGAAAAAGTTTGCTTGCTCACCAAAGCGTTCTTTTCCACAAATACTTAAATTCATCTCTCTGTGAATGCTGAGATGTTACAGCATAATGGTAGTAGCTATGATCTATGTATGTGTCTATATTCTGGATTTTTGTGTATGAGCCTGGTATCGCTTGGTCACAGGGTCTTGCAACAAGGGGCAGTAATTGAGCAAATCAAGGCATTTAGAGTATTATAGTACTAGACTTTTACTGCAACATGCTCACCACACTTTCTTTCCTGTTTTCTGTTCTGTTTTCCCATTTATTTTTTTATAAAGTGACTAAAAGGTGTGTAGGAAGTAGTGAAAAGCAACGCGGATTCTGAGGTTTTTGAGCTGCCGTAGGTAGAGACTCACGGAGTTTTCTAGCAGAGGAACCTGATGTTCACTTTAATTTTAAAATGTAATTAGTAAATGGGTGGCATTAAATTTTTAGAGAGACAGTAGGAAACAATGATGGCAATGCTGAAATTAGTAGCCTTTTTACAAAATACCTCACTTGTGTGAGTATTTCGCCCCCTCAGAATTGGTGTGGAAGTAAAATGTGTAACTCTTCCCAGTTCTTGGCTTATATGGAAATCATCTTTAACTGTTACACAGCTAAATCAGAATTAAATTTCGGTATATATTTTTATGGTATTTTATGTCGACCTCACAGAGATATTTTCAAAGGTTCTAATGTATAATCAAGTAAAACTGAAGTATTTCAAATACGTTAAAGTTTTTGATACCAGCCAGTGTTCCTTGCTTCCTTTGTATCATTATCAGGATACTTACCGAAGACGCCAGATGCAACGTACCATTACCCGCCAAATGTCTTTTGATTTGACCAAGCTGTTGGTTACAGAGGATTGGTTCAGTGATATCAGTCCTCAGACTATGAGAAGATTACTGAATATTGTTTCAGTGACAGGTACGTGTGACATGTTTGAGTACGGTAAACAGTATTGTGTTTTGTTTGCTTGCAGTTACGCTCAGACTTTTTAGTGTGTGAACTGAATTTAACAAGTCAGTCTGTTGTTGATTTTGAAAATCTTTCTGAAGGAAACTCATCTAGAGTGCAGGCAAAGATTATAGATTATTCTATGTAGAATTAAAAAAAAATAAAAATTTGTTGTTTCATTGACTTCAGTTGGGAGGCAGATGATTCTAGTCTGCATTTTTAGGAAGTTTTATATTTTTTAGCTTTGAAGTGGGATAATAAAATACATTATCTTAAAAGGTCAACTGCAAAGCAAAACCACATATGTATCCTTTACGTTTCGGCTATGGATATTTGGAGTCCTTTTTCCCTAAATGGGATCATGAAAGCATTTTGTGACCAGTTTTGCTTCAACAAAACACAATCAAGACATTGGTCTTTGAGGCTTAAAAACTGGAAACAACTGGAAAAAGAATTAGCGAAGTCTCATAAAATCCTGTTTCATGCAGTAAGTGAATGGGGAATGATTATTTACTGTCTTTCCTGTTACAGACACTAAAAGGGACTAAACAGCCTTACAGCTAACTGGTTGAGAACAAATAAATTGAGTTACTTTTCACACTATGTATAGTTAAGTGCATAACTATGCACCAGTGTCGTGTGGATGCAGGAAACTTGGATTCAGAAACAATTAAATACCTGAAAGTAAAATTCATGAAGTGCTAATAGAAAGCAAGCAATGAACCACAAATCATCAGGGGTGGGAATAACAAAAGAGAATATTATTTTTCCCAGGTTCTGAAGTTTTTACATAAGCAGTTGCTATTGTACAGTATGAGGCTTCTGGGCGACTTAGACCTTTACTCGGAAGTGGCTTTAACCAGAAAAACATACCCTGGGCAAAAGCTTGAGCTTAATTTCACTGTCCTTAACTAATTTTAGCATTGATGTAAAAGTCAATACCAGCTTTTTCAAAAGGATCAAATTTCATGTTTTCTCTGTTCCAGGCTTTGTATTGTGAATGTTTACGATTAGGATGTGGACACTTGTAGAAAACTGCCATTACTCACCAGGTGCTAGTGGTGTCACCCTTTTTTACTCTGAGGGTGACTAAGCGCTGAACCAGGTTGCTCAGGGAGGTTATGGAGTCTCGATCCTTGGAGATATTCAGAAACTGCCTGAACATGGCCCTGGGCAGCTGGTTCTAGGTGGCCCTGCTTGAGCATGGAGGGTTGGACCAGCTGACCTCCAGAGGTACCTTCCAACCTCAACCATTCCATGATTCGGTGAAACAAATAACATCAATGCTTTCTAGGACTAACTGTTATGCTAAATGTATTGCCTTTAATACTTAAAAATATTTAGTATTATGTAGGATGTATATTTGGTATTTTGTTAGGTTCATTGTATAAGACAGGATGCATACAGGAAGGTTAATTCAAGAGAACTTTGTGCCACTGGCAAGCAAGTTTCTTGGCTCATAAAATAATGGGTAGCGTAATGATTGAAGAGACAGTAAACAGCTTTACCTATGGCTGAGTTTAGGAAAGGACAAATAGTGCTTTTAAAATTTGAAGTAGCTAGCTGGAAAAACACTGTGTTTACTATACAGATATTTCCCCTTTTGTTTTCTTTCTTTTCTTTGTATCTAATCCTGCATTCAATTGTAGCTTTTCCGTTGACCCATTGGATATCAGTGGTGTCTTTAAGAAGTGGTGCACCTTTGGGATCTTCCCTTACAAACTGATCCTAGTTAAGTAGGGTCTTGGAAGGTGACATTAATCCTGTTCTTTATGGCTCTTGTGCTCTTCCCCTGAATAAAACGGGTTGCTTGTTTTTATGCCTCTTCAACGCTTTTAATCTGAGTTTCTGTTTTTATGATAATGAATCTCACTAAATGACAAGTAGTATTACACTGTACAAATGGAGAATAGAGTGAATTTAAAGGAAAAGAGTTCTGTTCTTGTTTTTTAGTTATTTCAACATTAATCAAATTATCACAAGCTCTGGGTTATGTTAATGAAAGTAGAATCTCTAAAAATTCTGATTTCAGTACGCCTGATAACATTTGATTGCTAGGGAGACTACAGTGCAATTCTACCAGTAATACTAGCAATAGATTATGTTAAATTACCTTTGTCGTGTCTAGAAATATGACCTATATCTTTCTATAATAACATTTAATGCTTAAGTAAAAAATCTTCTTAATTTGCTAATGAGAGCTGGGTCATTTGAGAGGGAGCATTTTAGGAAGGAAGCTGTCAGAGATACAGCAATATCACAGTTGGCTGCAGAAGTATTGAGGGTGGCTTGAAAAGATTTGGCATTAAGTTCTGCGTTGGGTGGTTGTACCTGTGTTGCCTACATTGGGTGCAATTAAGAAATGAGCCTGCCTCTATTGCGCAGCACATAGCTGGAGCTAAGAAACCTGCTGTCACCATCTCAGGTCTCACTTAAGGTGTTTGCTTTACCAGTAGATACACAGAGTAATAACACAGGCCAAACTGAACTGATTGCTGTTGATCCATTTGGTTGCGGAAACCTGCCACAGCAGTATCAATGCTGCATCCACTGCCCAGCGTAACATTGCACGTGTCACAGGTGGGGCTGGCTCAGGTGTGGTACAGTGCTGAAGTGATCATCTCAGTGGGAAGCAGGATACCACGGGCACAGTTGTATGTCTCCGAGCTGAGATTCAACTCTGTTTTGAACCAACCTGGGTATCACAGATGGATTGGCTGTCAGTGCGGTTCCATTCCTAGTGCTTGCGTAGTTTGGATTGTCCTAATTTACCTTCGCTCAGGTTATGAAGAATTAAATGTAAGTGCTGTTCTAAATTAAGCAAAATAACCCATGGCCTATTTTCCAATCCATTAACTTAATACTAGTGTAATTAATAGAAAAGTGTTAATACGTCATTTTCCTTATTTCCCCCTGCTTTTTCCCTTTTTTAGTGATCATTCATATGTGGTAACAGACCTAAAATTCTGAGTTAATCTTTTAAATAAATGTGCAGTCTCTTAGCATTGTACACTACAATTTGTAATGTACATGTCGGGTTTTGGCAAATTGTAGTGCAGGTGGGAAGGTATAACAGAATGACAAACTGTTAGTTGTAAAAACAAACAAAAAAACCTTTGCAAGAACACTTTTAGTGTACTATAATCTTGGTGTTATATATGATTTCATGAACAGCTTTATGATCAGAGCCTTCAGGCTGAAAGTTACACGTCGTCACCAATATTAATAATGCAGTTCTAGGAAACTTGCTAAAACTTGAAATGAATAAACTGTAGCATTAACTTTTTCTGGGTTTTGAAATTAACTTTATTTGTAATTGATGTCTTGACTTACTAATTTAAAAGTCTTTTGTTTATAGCTTTGAATTTTACTTTATTGGATATTGAAGATGGTAGTTGTATGCTTAACTTGTTCTGACCATATTTCATATGCCAATGCTAGGAAGATCTTTCACCGTATTAGCATGGGTTTTGTGTTTAGATTGAGAAGTTAATGCTATGCGAAATTCTCTAGTGAGTTTTGTTAAAGTAACTTAAGATTCACCTGTAACAGGATGATAGTAATTAGTATTTAAGTGGGAGCTGAAGTGGACAATTTTGGAGAATCTTGTGTTCTGTCCAGTATTTGCAAGAATTTTTATTAGGTGTGATACAAATGGTATTATTAAATGAGACTTGAGATGATTTTGACCTTCCTGAGCTGAAAATTTAACAGCAGAAAGTTCACAGATCAGGTTAAAGGACTTACATAGCTGTTGCTTTGAGGGGGGGGGGGAAAAAGATACCGTTCAAAAGGGGAAAAAAAAAATCCCCCTGTGTTTCTTCCCTCCTTCCCTGTTCTATCAGGTCGTTTATTGAGAGCTAATCAGATCACATTCAATTGGGATAGACTGGCTAGCTGGATCAATCTCACGGAGCAGTGGCCGTATAGGACATCGTGGCTCATACTGCATCTTGAAGAGACTGAAGGTGTTCCGGATCAGCTGACTTTGAAAACCATCTATGAGAGGTAGGTGTTACTCTCGTAACGGTATGCATTTTCAATGATCATTATTGATGATGATTGGAATAACATGGCTTTCAAACAGTTACTAAGTTGTAATCTAAAACTCCCCCAATCTTCCTGTCTTCTGTTAACTTCTAGAAACTTTTAAATTACTTTCATTGCTATTTAATGCACCACCTACAAATGTGCGTTCTGTGTTAAAACCAAAGAGAATTATACTGGAATTCTTTCACAGATAGCTAGCTGTGCTTCTGTCTCTTGATACAATTTTCATCTCTACTTTGGCCAAGCTAGAAGGTTTGGGGTTTTTTTCCCTAGTTAGAAATCTGAGTGAAGCTCTGTAAAAACTGTCTTTACTGGTAAAGATTTCTGAAGGTTTGGTGCTGAGCAAGTGTGCTTGAGGCAGCGCCTTGTACAGCAGTTAAAGAACACGAAACCAAAGCACGACTTTCTCCATCACTGGTGCAAGTTGCTGGCCAACAGAGCTGTCTGGGTATTGCAAACGAGAGCAAATGGTCCCTGTGTTGCCAGTGAACATGCCTCTCCAGAACCTGGCTGCTTGTAAGAAAGGACTTGTGGATTGTGACGAGTGACCTGATGACAGTGGGAGGAATGGAAGAGAAAGAATGTGACTGGCGGTTGGATCTATAGGAGAAAAGCAGAGTCTAAGAAGATCAGTGAGAGGGAAGAAGGGTTTTACTTGTATAAGAAATAACTGAGATCAGGTGAAAAGAACAGCTGAGGTAAGGAGGGAAGACTGGGATTGATTGAACAATTTGCCAGAAAATTTAGAGACTTTGCAGGGCCTGGGGAAGGAATAGAGAGGAGAAGGAACTTGGACAGAAAATTTTGGGATGGTATCCTCCACCAAGAGTCAAGGAGTGGGAGAAGATGGACTGGATGAGGGTCTGGGATGGGCTGGAAATGGTTGAAGTGTTGAGAATGGAATTAGTATTGGTTGGGAAAGATGATGGGAGTGAGTTGTATTAGGAAAGGAAAGTTGAAGCAGGATTAAGATCTGAACACAGAGAACCCAGAAGGTGGAGGGACAAGGGGAGACTGGGCATGACGAGGCTGAGGATTGTAGGCTGGAGTCGCTTCAAGCTGGGAGTTGTTGGTGAAATACCAAAGTTCAGAGCTACGCAAGTGCGTGATTAGAAAACACTTTCCTCCAGAGAATGGATCCAGTTTCTGGGTTTGGCATTTCCTCTGTGAGTGTAAGATACCTGTAAAATCATAGATGAAGTAATGGGAATGCACCTCTTCATTGTGGGTTCACACAGGTAGTGTCACAAATGTTTATGTGATCAGGTAAGTACGGTAATTCAGGATCATCAGGGATTCCCTCTCCAGTCATGCTTTCCAGTATTCCTGCTGTAGGTATTTCTAACTTATCTTTATTTAGATTTGCAGTATGGCCTGTTTCATGATTTTATATTTTCAGAATTTATCCAACAAACTTCCTACAGTCTTTTGATTATTAGCATTGACAGTTATAGATCGCTTTGAGCAATCAAAGTCCAAAGCTACCTTCAAGACATAATAATGTTTATGTTTTGTGATAAACCAAAGGAGGTATTGGAGACCTGAATTGTTCTTATCAATGGGTACTAGTAATTCCAGTATAAGCTAGCATTAAATCTCTAGTAAACCAGCCTGAGGAGAAGGAAAGGACAGTCACAACTGAATGTGAATGTCTTACTTGGGTTCTGGATTATTTGTTCTTAGTACGTTTGGACTGTTGATGTTCAGTGCCAGATGGAGTGTGTCAGGATTTATTAGTTCAGGTGTGGAGGATGTTCATGACTCCTGCTATGCTGTTTTGCCTTTTGCTATGCAGGTTGTGTTTGGAAGTAATATAGCCACTTAAACAGAGTTCCAATTCATAACAGACAGTTAATATATCTATAAATAAATTTATAGTATATAAAACTAGGGTCTGTAATGCAAAGATACAGTGAGGACTCCTGTATCATATATTGGAAAAGGGAAGGGAGGGTGATGATCGTCTAAGTAAAGTTGGTTTTGTTCCACCTGCAATACCAAGAAAACAAGGAAAAGGAAAAGAGTACCAACATTCAGGATTCTCTGTCAAAAAATACCAACAGGATTATTTGATATGAAAATGATAAAGCTAGAAGACTGAGTTTCTTTGACAAATTAACCATTAAAAAAAACCGCTCATAGTAATAATGCTGCCACTCAGGAAGTGCTCAGGAAGAGAGTTGCTGTCTCTGTCAGCCACTTCGGTTGAACCTCTGTAAGGAACTAAATATATAACTCTACTGATGTAGTGACAAAGCTGAGATCTCATCTGCCTGGTGATTTGGGTGATCATCTTTACTGTGTGCTGAATATGAAAAGGTCTGTGAACTCTTCTCCGCTATTATATATATTCTAAAAATTCTCTTTTATCCAAAATAATCCTTTCTGTCACTGTCATTCTCTTTATTTACAACTGTGTGAAGTCACTTGGCTTGAGTATGTGTTTCTGTATTGAAGTGTTTACTTTAGTTCCTCTTTAAAAAATTCAGTTTCTGTTTTCTAAGGTTTTCTAGTTTAGAAAGCAGCTTTCCCATTTGGAGTTCAATGAATAGATACTGGATTCTGATACTTTTGTAGCTTCCGTTCCTCTAGAGCTTGTATTACTCCTTCCCTGCCTTTTATTCTGCAAGGATTTTTTAAAAAAACATTTTTGTATTTTAGAACAAGAGCAAGAATATAATTTTCCTAGCACTGAATAGTTTGTGTCAAACTACTTTTTATTGTGATGGTGCAAATTCTCCTTTGGTTTTGCTGCATTTCTGAGCTCTGAGTGTGTGGGGAGAGGGGGTATGTTTGGACTTCTCCCTTGGATGAAAGGAATCTTGTACGATTTTTAAGTGTAGGAATTCTGCGGTCAATCACATTCACCATATAAGGAGAATGCTTTGATATTATAGTTACTTTTCCAACTTGTAAAATATCATGTGTTAAAAAGCTTGTGAATCACCAGGATTCCCTTGCAGTGAGCACTCTCCTTTGCCTTCCTCTTTAGCTGCTGATTGTGCGAAGCAGAGGGTTAACGCAAGGGATTGATCCGTTACAGGTACCTTCAGCTGAGTTACAGTACCTGTTGTGTGTGTGCGCTGAGGCTATGACAAGTGGTAATAAAACCTGTGTTGTTTCACTGCTGTATCTTTGGAGACAGCCTATATCCAGCTCTTTACTGTGGATACAGCTGATGCTTTGGGAAGCGTGATGCAGTGCAAGTGAAACGTGGTACCTGTGTGTGTGGTGGTGCCGTGCCGGCAGGTGGCACCAGCAGATTGGCTGTCTGTCCAGCGCAGCTCTGACAGCTTCTGTTCACTTGTTTGTCTTGGCATGTCCTGTATTCAAGTTTAACATTAGCGATCTTTTTCAGCAGGTGCTTTGATTTTCAGTATTTCAAAGAATAAGCAATATTTTCAAAACGTACAAAAAGTATTGTAAAATGGAAAGAATGAAGCATTAAGAAATGAAAGAATAAAAGTAGCCTGCAGTTAATTCCCTTCTCTATATATATAATCCCCCCTCTATGTATGCATTATGATATATGATTTATATGATCATATGGTATTTTGTCCCCATAAGATTCTTGTCTTGTAATGTTCAGAATCTAATTTTGCAAACTGTACAGACAGGCTATGGAGTGAAGGGGAGGACAATTTTCTGTCACTTCTCAGCGCTATCTGCTGTAGTTGAAAAGAATGCAATAGGAAAACTAAACTAAGATGACTGAGAGGTGCTCTGGAACTGTCTGTCAGAGTTTGTGTGATGCTGGACTAGTCACCTCTGTCATACCTTTCACTTGGACAGGATTTGTGCCTCTGGTGGCTCTGTTGGGAGATGGCATACAGCTTATGGTTCTGTAGGCTGATATTAGTAAGCACTCAGTGTTGAAACCTATATCTGAAGCTAGTGGGAGCTCTCCTTTCAGTCGGTAGAGTACTCTGAAAAAACCTGGATATCTCAAATTTGGTTACTAAATAAATATACCTGTATCTCTGTGTTTCAGTTTGGTTTTTTTGTTTGGGTTTTTTCTGGGGGGCGAGGGTGTGTTTGGGGTTGGTTGGTTGTTTTTTTTTTTAAAAAGCTAACTAATTCAATAAGAGTAATATATTCTTATTGTGAAGGATTGTTAGGGGAAGTAAATTTGCAAGTGCTTTTCTATAGATACTATGAGGAATATGGAAGAGTACACTGATAAGTGTGAAACCAGTTTTGTCAGGGGTGGTGTGTCTTTACTGTATTATACGATGCAGAGGTGGGAAAATCTACTGAATGTTATATTGGCAACATTTTCCCAGGGTCTTCAAAAACAAAGAAACAAACAACCCCACCACCCTCACCCCCCAAAAATTAGGCTTCAATTTGTGTCACAGGCACACCTCTGTGAAAAATCTTTATGGACTAGACTCACNTTTCTGGGGGGCGAGGGTGTGTTTGGGGTTGGTTGGTTGTTTTTTTTTTTAAAAAGCTAACTAATTCAATAAGAGTAATATATTCTTATTGTGAAGGATTGTTAGGGGAAGTAAATTTGCAAGTGCTTTTCTATAGATACTATGAGGAATATGGAAGAGTACACTGATAAGTGTGAAACCAGTTTTGTCAGGGGTGGTGTGTCTTTACTGTATTATACGATGCAGAGGTGGGAAAATCTACTGAATGTTATATTGGCAACATTTTCCCAGGGTCTTCAAAAACAAAGAAACAAACAACCCCACCACCCTCACCCCCCAAAAATTAGGCTTCAATTTGTGTCACAGGCACACCTCTGTGAAAAATCTTTATGGACTAGACTCACTTAGACTTGTCTTGTAGTAACAGGTAGAGACTATGTGTTGTAATTCTTCCATAGAGGGGTAGAAACCCATGTTTTGTAACTGTGTCAAATTTTGAAAATAAAAAAAATGCTGAGTCTGCATTGTTGGCTTTCAGTCCAGATTCTGGAGAAAAATGTCTTTATTCTTTTTACTTCCTCAGACATGCTGTATCATCTCACTTCTGTTCTTTCACTTCCAGCCTCTCTCCTTGTTCGTCCGGATTTTTGCTTGGTTTAGCTTTCCAGTCGGTATACTTATTAATACCAGTATTTATGTGTTGCCTTTTCAAGTCCTCTCTCATCATCAGGATTTTCATGTAGCCTCTCTTATTGTCAGGTTAAGCTCCTGATTTCTCAATTCTGATTTCTTGTCTGTTGTCGTGTTCTTCCCATTTCATGTTTAGGTTTTTCTGTGGCCAAGCCCCCTGTTGTCATTAGCCACCTCTCCATCCTGGTCTACTTTAATTAGTTTTACTCTTTTTTTAATAGTAGTGACATACAGTTAATATTCCTCTACATTTATGTTGTGCTGTGTTCCCATCCATGTTGTTGTGAAGAGTCCTAATTTCAGTGTTGTATAATGCCAAAATGGTTTGCAGAAGTTGCAGAAATCAAATTTTTAAAGCCCTGAAGAGGAAATAAATATGTGGGCTTTCTGCAAATGTAAGAGAATGAAGTTGTCAGGTTAAAACATGTTTCTGTTGAATGTTTGCAACTGATACTTCACAGACTTGTAAATTAGCCAGCTATGGGAATGTGCTCACTTGTGAAGATTAAGTGAAACATCCGTGACACCAGAATGAATGTCAGTGCCCAGACCTAAATAAATACTGGAAAACATCACTGTGGCTTTTTTAGAGAGAAAATATGTTTCCAGAAATTGAATTCTCAACAGGGTCAGTGAGCACATGAAGGCAGCAATGTGATATTTTGAAATTCAAGAAATTTTAAGCAAGATTTAAAGAAGATTTAAATGTATTAAAATTTAAGGTAGTAACAGGCAAAATTGCTTCAGGAAGATGAAAGAGGTGGAAGATAAGAGTCTTGCGAGAAACTTGCAGGTAGTTTCCAAAGATGATAGTTGGGCTCTTAGACATATCTGTAAATGGTCTGGCAGAAGGAGATGATGCAGTGGGGGGATATAACCAGAACAACTGATTCACAGAGGGTTGTGGAAGTAGGTATGAGTAAATAGCAGGTCAAAATCATTGTGGATATAGGTATTGTAACATACTGGGGAAAATAATCCCATCTGTAATCCTGGTAACATAGTAATGGGCTTGTAAATCTGCACTGAGGAAAGAAATTCACAAATCATTTCTGATTTCTCTGAAAAAAAAATGTTCAGTGCTCAGCAGCAGTCAGAAAATGAAGCAATGTCTTTAGGAGTTACTAGTAAAGCCATGGAAGGAAGGAAGTTATTGTATTATACAGAACTGTGGTGTATCTAAATTCTAACTATTAGGAGATTCTAGTCATCACATTTCAAAAAGGTTGTACCAAAGTAGAAAAGATACTAAAGAGGAGGAGGAGAGCCCTGGTCTCACTTCAGATTTTGCTTGAATATCATGACTGTCTGATTTCCCAGTTTTGCTTGAGTACTTTCTCCTCTATTTTTTGGATTCTCAAGTCTTCCTCAGTGTAAGATGTTCGAGTCATTTATTTCTTTTCCCCAAAGACCTTAGTTTTTCATTTCAGTTTGAGGCTCTGAGTTTTAGTCATTTTAGTTTCTTTCTTGGTATTTTCTACTGTTTAAGGCTGTAGATGGCAGTGATTTGATATTGCCACCTTGTTGATTAAAAATCATGCTATTAAAGCTGATTGTATGGGAGGGAATGTCTTCTCAGTCCCTTTTCTCATTAAGTTTACTCACTAAATGAGATAATTTGCTGAACAGATTGGGCACCTCCCTATAAGAACGTGAGATACTGGAGCCTGCGCAAAGAAGGGCATCAAAACTGGTGAAGGTTCTAGAGAACAAGTCTTCTGAGGAGCAGCTGAGGGAACTGAGGTTTGGTTGGTTGGTCCTCAGGTTGCACCAGGGGAGGTTTAGATCGGATATTTGGAAAAATTTCTTCACTGAAAAGGGTTGTCCGGTATTGGAACAGGCTGCCCAGGGGAGTGGTGGTGGTATTACCATCTGTGGAGATATTCAAAAGGTGTGTAGGTGTGGTGCTTAGGGACTTGGTTTAGTGGTGTAATTGGCAGTGCTAGGTTAACTGTTGTACTCCAAGATCTTCAAGGTCTTTTCCAACCTAAATGATTCTATGATTCTATGAACACATTTTATCTGTTTATATTCTCTTTACTACAGCAGAAACCAAAGTTGGCAGTACTTCATCTGTTGGATGATGTTCCTTGAAGTGTCAAGTAATTTTGTAACCCTTTTGCCTGTAGGCCTTTGTGCCTTCTGAAATATGAAGGTGTTAGGGAGAGCTTCTGCATCTACGAGCTCACCAGGTCTCTTATAGATATGTCAGATTTACCAGTCCAGCACTTCTTACAGCTGTTAGTAGCTGGGCTGTCTTCGTTGATGGAGTCTGCTCCACGTGTTAAGGTTTGTACAGTTGAAAGTGAAACTTCAGGCGTGTGTATGCCCTTGAGTTCAAGAATGCAATTGACTGACTAAATTTGTAAACACTTGAAAAACCATGGATGGTCTGAATTTTTACCCCTGAAGTTCTTGTAGTAGCTACAGTTCTGTTATTGTGAATGTCCAGAATTGCTAATGCAAGGCCTCAGTTGAGTCTCGTGGTGCTTACTTTGCACCTGGAGCCCATTCAGGATCCTTGTGAGTCAGTAGCTGAAGCCCTTAAAAAACCTGGACAAATAAATGGGGTTTGAGTATGTTCACAGCAGGAGGAAAAGATCAGGTTCAGCACAAAACACAGCAGCAAAAGCTGCTTTGAATTTGAAGATAGATGTGTTTAAATTAGTTACACCAAGTGCTGGGGCAGGCTGTATGACAAGTGGCAGGAACCTTCTGGTCCTGGTGAACATGTCCAGCTGGGCACAGTAAAGTTCCAGTTGGCCTTTGAAAAGAAAATGGCGGGGAACACGCTGCAGACAACCAGAACAATGTAATGACCTACCTGTTACGGAGGGCCCCTTGGCAAAAAAGGTCAGTATAAAGCTGATGATAATCCATGAGAATTTCCTCGTGGTCATGTCTTGATGCCATTGGGGTAGAACATTCATCCAAGGATTTAGTGGTTCTGTGGTATGTATTGCTCTCCCTCTCAGGGGGATGGGATCAAGATTCTGTAGCTTTCTGAACAGAATTTTAGCTGTTACATGGTGAAACTGTAAGAAATGTCAGGCTGGTGTCTCTAGGGAGATAGTCCTAAGAGAGACCACCATGACTCACTGTCTCAGTGCTTAAAGATACTTGCTGGGTGGAGGAGAGTGCTTATCCCCAGAGCTGAATTTACATTTTGCTTAATGATACAGAGTTCAGGAATTCACACAACCTTCTGTTCAAGCGCTTCCTACTGGCTGGTTTTGATGTTACTCTGTTTGTAGTGCTTCATGTCATGAGGGACAGTCTTACTTGTCACGCTTTGCCCAGGCTTTGCTCAATTTGGGGTATTAAGACAGGGCTTACCAATTTTGTATGAGGCTATCAGCAAATAGTTGCTGGTTCCTGAATTTCTGTGATACAGCTATTCTTATTCATTCAATACTAGAACATGAGAGCTTGGCTCAGGATATAAGAAACTCATGAGCCATCTGTTCAGATCATGAACTCCACCCTTAATCTCCTTGAAAACGTGCTATTCAGGAAGCTGAAGGGAACTGTGGAAGTCAAGAATCTTAAATCTTTGATTTTGAAAAAAAGAGGTATATCTTCCAGGATAAGAAAATGGTTGTGGTTTCCTCAGAGTTGTAAGTAACCATTATTTAAAACTTAGTAACATATAATTCATCCATCACTTGAGCTTAATTTAACCTCTGTGATAAAGTATTTCTGCACATACGTATGCGTGCCTACCTGTGATGGATGTCAAATTGGATAGCAAAGCAACGTGCCAAAGCAGAACACACCAAATTTAGAAGAGTAACGTAATAAGCATTCTTTTATTCAGGATTCTTTTTTTTTTTTTTGGGGGGGGGGAGAGGCTAAAGAATCTAAGCCAGCCATAGTTCATTTATTACTTTAATACTTTTGCAACTCTTACACCATTTTAAGGAATAACTTGTGGAAGACATCGGCTCTGTCTGATGTATCAATAATTGAAAGTGTTGATGTTTCTTCATTCCTTCAGTTCTAGATGTTGTCTTTCCGGTTTCATCACTGGCATGTGATAGTGCTTTTTTCCAGTCTTTTTACTGAAGTTGCCCCTATTTGGAAACACCCACAGTAATAGGTATCTCTAGTAACGATAACCAGAGAAATACTTAATTTCAGGTTACTAGACAGCTCATCCTCTGTTTCTCTCTTCCTCCTTTTTTCTTCAGATAAAACTGGTAAAAACTAATTCAGTTTTAAGTGGAACAGCAGTTGATTGCTGCAGGTTTGGAGTTCTGTAGCATAGTTTCATTGGTGCTGTGTTTTACTGATAAGTTCAGGTCTTTTGTGTGATACACCCATATGAATCAAATTAGGAAATCACTTGGGCAGGTTAAAACATTTTTGTTTCACATACAGTTGAATATTTCTACTTCATTGTTTACTACCTCAATTTTAGAAAGTGTATTTACAACACACTAAAAATAACACCAAGATATAAATGATATGAAATTATTTTATTAAAGAAATTAATTTCGTAAAAAATCAGAAAATAGTGTTCTGTAGCACTAGTAGTAAAATTTATTTTTCCCCATATAAAGGCTCATTTATTTTTATAGCAATTTGATGACACATCTGCTTGCTTTATTCAGCTGAAAAGAAAATGTTGGTTCTTGGTGTTTTGTAAAATTGCTTTGTTAAATTATTTTCGAAATCGTTCAACTTTTAACAAATGACATTTGATACTAACATTGGAAAGCAATTTCAGCTAATTAAGTAGATCCTTCTATAAACCATTGGAACATTAAGATGACAAACTGTTCATTCAGGATTATTTTAATTGGTACAATTATTGTAATTTTGTTGCAATTATGTGTTGAGCTAAAAGCTTTTGTCTAAATCATTTGAGGGTTTTTTGTTAATATACATAAGTAAGAAGAAAAGAAGTAAAATAAAAACTGAAGATAAGCATTATCTGTCTACTTTTTCATTACAGTGCTTTAGACAAGTATCTATTAAATTATTCTTTTTAAAAAGTATGTTACATGTTTTCAGCAAATCTCTACCAATGTTAAAATTGAGCAAGATCATGTGAAATATAACTTTTCTGGAAGGTTATTATGTTAATACCAGTTTTGACACTGTTTAAATACCTTTTAATAAAAAGGGCGAAATTAACTTTTGAGGATTTGTGAGTTGTATAAAACCTATTGATGTATTAATTTAAGAAGTGTAGCTCTTTAGTGATTATAGAAATTAAAAATGAAAAAGCTATGGAAGGTGCCACATTCACCGCTCCGGTTATAATACTCTCTGCAATCATCTTTTGCCCAGACCAGGTTTAAATAAGTCACTTTATTTAAGTAGACAGTTTAATACTCTTACAGACCTCACAGTGATTCATGACATCTAAATATTTAACCTGCTTTTTGTTTTTGGGTTTCCTTTTATTGCTTCCTTAAAAAGCGCAGGGCACATAAAGTTATGATGTTTCTTACTGTGCTAACAGCGTGGTCTTAATGTTCAAAGGCAGCGTATCAGTTGAGAAGTAGGTGGTTGTTGCCCAAACTGTCTGATAAATAGACCTACATGAGGCAAGGTGTAAAAGAGAAGCACTACCAGAGGACATGACAAGTAGGAAGGAAGTTCAGATGAAAAGGTAATAGGGAGAGAAAAAGGACTGGAGGAAAAGGTAATCGAAACAAGATAGAGGAGTGGTTTTAGCTTTTTTACCTTGGTAATACCGAGTACTAAGTCTTATTTCTAAAATACTTTGCAGATAATTTTAAATGCTTGCAGTATAGTTGACGTGCATTCAAGACATCTCTCAGGAATGCTCCTGTGTATATTTCAGATCCCTCCAAGCACCACTGATTGAGGCTAGTTTAGAGTAGAATGCAGAAGACTCAATTTTAACAAAACTATGAAAAATTTTAGGGAACAAAATTTTTACTTTTTACCTACGTAAGTCAATTCATGAGACGTCTGTACTTTTTGACAGAGTTAATAAAGTTGAGAAACAAAGTTGGAGATGATGGCTTTTTGTCAGCTGAACTTTTTTCATCAAAAGTAGAATATTTATTCCAAACCTGAGAGCATGGGAAAACATTGTGAGATATGATGATAAGCTGGAAATGCATCTCTTGGCTACATACTGCTAGTGGCCCATATCCTGGCTCTTATCCTGCAATAAATGTGATGTAGTCTATCTCTCAGGAAAAAAGAGGAGATAAAATACTTGCTTCATGTTCAGAAAAGACTTGTGTCTCATATTGCTGTAAAAGCCTACTGCTGAGCAGTAGCATGGAATATCAATTTCTTTGGAAGCTGATGCTCTAGTATTCCTTGCAACAGCTTGCTCAGATGCCCGTGCAATAAATTTGTCTCATTGGATCAACTCTGTCATCAGAAGCTGCTTCAGAAGGGCGAGATAAAGAACAGATCAGGTAATCCAAATGCTGTATAAAGGAAGTGATACGTCTTTGGTCCTCGGTGACCTGAACTTTGATTATTAACTCATTAATATGGTGTAGGAACTGTACCTTTTTGCCTTCCATTTCTGGATCGCACTTGCAACAGATTAATGGATTAGTCTTAAGACTTACTCTGACAAGTGGAATTCATGTTTCTGTGGGTGAAGCATTTGCCATGGACTTTTGGAAGAAGAATGTCCTTTTGCCTGGTCCTGAGGTTTAAATGTGTGCCATAATGCAGCCCCAGAAAAGAATCTTGCGCTGGAGGCGAGGATGAGCGATAGCCATTTCTAATGCTAGGGGACCTGCAAATATTTGCTGAATTTCTGAAGTCCTGCAGGTGGAGGTATTGAATAAAAGAATCCCTGTATAAAGCTGTAAAGTAGCTTTGTAACTGACATTCAGTAATGAAAATACCAAAACCAGATTAATACAGTATTCTTGTATTTCACTTGTGTGAGTGATCTTGTTGGACTTGTCGGTTAGCGAGACAAAATTACTTTTTTGTTTACAGAGCAGCTTTGAGCAGTCTTAGATTCTTCTGTGCTACTGTGTTCAACTGCTTTTCCGTTTGTGTAATAAACATACTGATTTTTTTAAAAAAAAATCTTTTGCCTTGTGTAGTTCAAGTACCACTGCAAAGCTATGAATGAATCCAGGCATTTGTAACTGTTGACGTGCTGGTGTAGGCTATAGTCTGGAAAGTTATATTAAAAATAGACCTTTTTAATATGGCTCAGTGACAATGTGTGATAGTGGGTGTGGGAGATTAGTTTAATAAATATCAGTCTTTTAAGGATCAGAATGGTTTTTCTTTCTGAAATGACCAAAAGCAGGAACACTCAGAAGAGGTGCTTTATCTACTTGAATTGGATAGAGTCAGCTTTGCAAAGCAAGCTTTCCTGAATACCTACAGTAATAGGAGTTTTTAAATAGCTATTGCATCTGTTCACTAAAGTCTCTGTACTGCTTAATATGCACTGAGGGGTTTATAATTTTTGTCTGGATAATATATCAAGCTACAGCTTTCCTTTTTTTGGTCTTTAAGATAAAACATTGATTCCCTTATGTTTTAGTATTCAGTGTGTGATGACTTTTTATTCCTGCCTTTATACAAGCATGTATATGAGCAAGTGCTGGTTTTCAGTGTCTAAATAACCTGTTGCAAATTTCAGTTTGAAATAATATTTTCAGCACTATTCTTGAGATGTTGATAGTACTGCAAATTTTATGGAGCATTTTGTGTGAGAGCTTTTAATCCAGAAAAAACGCACCCATAGACATAAAGATACACTGTCACTGTACTGACCACACATGAGAAGAACAGGATAAACACAGAGCAAAGCATTATATTATTAGGTATTAGAGATCAGGTGTCTAATTAGCAGACTGTTAAGCATCCAGATTTCATATTGCATTCCAAAGTGGCCCAAATTTTCTATTTTTCTGTTTCTCAGTATCTCACCTTTAGAAAAAAGATTTTGATGTCATTTTTAATGAGAAGTTATTTCATTATCTTAAGCAACGTTTTTGTCCTAAACTGTATTGGGAGAAAAATTTAAAAGGCGCGTGGTAGATAAGACATGACATGCCTTCATGCTCATGCCTTCTGTAGCTCGCTCTATTATTTAATAACACTTAATTACTTCTGTTGCTTTGTATGGAGTGCAAAAGTTAAATGACTCTTGTCCATGTAGTTACTTGCTTCTGTAAAACACATTGGGGGAGGGGGGAAGCAGGATTTAGATGTGCAAAGAGTAGCTTGTAGAATTTCTTTGTTTTCACCTTCAGAGGGAGAAGTTTGGAAAAAGCAGGGAGAATGGCCAGTCTGGGTTTGAGGGCTTGCGGAGAAGTCAACCTTCCACATGCCCAGGAGCAGCAGGGCAGGGTGCTCCACGAGAGAAGGCAAGCTGGGAGCTGAGGAGGACAGCAAGACAGGCAGGACATTGTCCTCATGAGCAAAGGGTGCCAGTCGCACAGTGGCCAAACAGGAAGATCAGGGCAGGTTCGGTGACAGTAACCAGGGACAGCAAACAGCCTGGTGATCTTCAGCCATGAGGCATGTTTTAGGCCAAGCCAGGAATTCAAGTCAGTGAGTCAAGGTGATGACCAGTCAGGTATATAGACGTAGCTCAGGCAAGGACCAAGGGCAAAGGCCTGAGCTTGAAGGCAGTTCTTGAATCAAGCAAGAGAAGCCTCAGATGAGGGAGACTTCTCGCAGCTCTTATCACAGCAGTCCAAGCCCAGATTACTCAGCTGCACTGCCAGAGCTGGCCTTGAGCACAGGCAGCAAAACCCCTGGCCGGGGTAAGAGGTGATGGAGCCTGTTGGCGTACTTCAGAACCTGACAACCAACCAAAGAGGGAATGTGGGCACAGCACAGTCTTCAGTGTGGATGAAGGCAGTTGATACTGTTGCCGTTTTACCACCACCTGGTTAGGTGGTGAAGGACCACATCCTGTGGTGGCAACCATCTCCCGCAGCAGGTGGTGAATAGGTAGGCTGTGTCGTGTTGCCCAGTAGCCAAGTGTCTAAGCTGTGCTGGCGACATTCGGTGCTGGGCCTGCTGGTGGGCCATTGTGGTTACTTTCCAAGTCGGTCGTGGAAGTGCAAGGTGAGTATAAACTGGAAAAAATTTGGAGCAAATTCACAGTCTCTTGAATGGAGGGTAAGATGATGTACCTATGTGTACTTGCAGTAAATTATTTTTATTTGAGGAAGAAGCCAGAGATTGTTGGAATAAAACTTAATTCACAATAAAAGCAGTTACTAATTTCAGCTGTGCATCAAAAGGACATGTGTGGACTAGTGGAATGAATTTTTAAGGTTCTCTTTGTAATTTTCTGTTTTGGGCTCATTCCTTATAAATTCAAGTAGTTTCTCGTGGAAACACACACTCTGTAACACTGACAGGTTTTGATGTTTCTGATTTAAAGAATAATTCTTCTGCCTTGGGAAAATCTAGCCCCAAAATGAGAATAGGGTGTTCACAGTGCTTTATTTTTAGATCTGTGTGCTTATATTTTAGAAGAAGTGCTTTACATGCTAACCTTTTATTTTTTATCTGAGAAGTACAGGCACATGCAATTCTTGTGGCTCTTTGCCAAAAGATTATCATTTACATAAATATTTCTTTCAAAGGCGTAGTTTAAGACATTGAGCTCAGGAGGTTAGAATAGAGACTTCAATCTGCACACCAGCAGTGGGCTATTGGCTTCTGAACAGTAGCTTTGTTCATCGTATTCAGAACACTGTTCGCATTCAGACTTAAGTAGAGCTGGCATTAAAATTCAGCTAATTTGTTTCATGTGATTCATCAGCTGTGTGTTTTATTTAAATCTATGTCACATTCTCTTTTGGCTTTTTATTTTGTAGATTTAAGTATTGAAGTAGGCCACTCTTTAACTCTTCAGTCCCTGACTTGAAAAGTGACTTAATTTTCCTTTTGCCAGTGTTGCACTTTTGTCTACAAGACTCACAGTAAATATATATAACTAAAGTGTGCATTAGTGGGGTTAGGTTTTTTACATTTCTGATGTTTGAATAAAAACATACGCATTTACAGGCAGTTTAGTCATAGTTTTATATAAGGCAAAATAGAATAACCTAAGGTAGTAGCTAAATATTAGTGTAAAATATACACTTTTCAGATTCTACTGAGTATACAAGTTTTACTTTGATACTGCCAATGTTGGGTTTTTTCACTCCTTGAAGTGAGGACCGTATTTAGCTCCTGTTAGATTACTTAAAACACTGTTGGAGGATGAACTGTTTTCATTCTTTGAAACTGTACCCTACTTGTGCGTGTCAAGTTTCTGGCAGAAGCTCCACCTTTTCTTCTTTTAAGGCTTGAGCCTGTGAAGCTTTATGTGCATTGAACTTTCCTAAAGTACATAATCCCACTGCCCTCCAGATGACTGTTCATAATGATTTACGGGATCAGACCCTTTGTCAGAATAGGCTACACTTGCTTTTATGCCTCATGTTTGTTACCTTTTCCTATGCTGTAGAAGTAACATCTCACTGTGATTAAAGTTATTTGTACTGCATATGACAGCATGGTATGGCAGTATCCTCCATCTGTTAGGTAGATAGTCCATTCAGATGTTTGCTGGTAAAATTTACAGGAATTTGATAATTCTACTTTTAATATAGGGCAAGACTGTCATAAAAGATCAAATTGAAAAATTAATGCACATTTAAAATATGTTTTCAAATCTAAAAGAGTTGCACTTACTTCAGGCATCTAGCATTGATCCTCAATTCTTTTATTTCTCTTAATATTAAATGCTAAATATTGTATGTAAATCTGCCATTGTTGTCTCTGGAATAATCCCAAGGTACATAAAATTCTACTTTCTATGGAGGATCCAAAAATACAGATAGAAAGGTCACTGCTTTTAAAAAGCTAACGAATTGTGAAATAAGTTAAGACCGTTCAGCTAATTAGTTCATTAGCTCTATAAAAAAAAATCTGGTTGTAATTGAATTGTGTTTTTAAAAGTGTTACATTCTTTTCACAGACACATGAGTGTGTGTTTGTTTAATGTAAGAGATTCTTGGTGGCACTTTGGTTACTGAGTGTACATGAGGGCTTCTTCCTTGCTTGCCATCAGTGGACTCCTTTCCCCCACGGCAGCACTGGCAGTTGCCTTAGCTGCTTTAATTGTCCAGTAAGCAGAGGAAACTCGTATACTTTTCTTTGTGCTGTGCTAACTTCTTTTTAGCGAGTTACAGCAGCTCACAGGGCACTCAACAAGTCTGCTAAGTCATCCCTTTTCATGGAACTGCGATTGTAGTATGTCTTTGGGGAAAGCCATTAGCTAGTGAGGTGCATCTTTCATTTTGTATTTATATAAAGTTTGTGGTGTGGCTCATTTGATATCAGATGATTTACCAGTCACGATACTATGAGATGAGATGTCAAATAAGATAGATCCATCTGACCTATCATGTCAGCCTCCATCACTTGCTTGCATTCGGTGGGAGCTTTTCATAAACTTCCACAAGGTTAAAGTTTAATCTTCCTTGTTCCTTCCAAAAACTCTCCTTTATACTAGTGCTTACAAAAAAACCCCACCAGTGCTTGACAATAGTCATAATGCATCAACAGTCCCTTATGTTGATCATGTCTCATTACATTGTAGCTTCTTATCTTAGAGGGTGAATTACTTGAAAGCAGGCATTTTCTTCCACTTTCTACCATGAAATCGTGCCCAGTTGGGTTTTGATCAACATCTAAGATGCCTGTGTGTTCTGGTTACAAGAAATGGTATTTAAAAATGAGAATTTGAATGGATATTTGAGGTTAATGTTGACAAATGTTAACTTCGCCCTACTTTGGATTTGATGTTACTGCTCGTCAATTCCTGATCTGATTTTAGTCTTCTGTATGACTTGAGATGTCTCTGAAAGATACAATTAGATCAGATTACTTAGCAGTTTGACAATTTTTGCATATTACAAAATGTTAAATTGTTCTTTCTGCAGACAATGCAGCTTTTTACGGGTTCTTTTCATTTTATTGAGAACAGGGGGAATGGATGCAAGTGTACTAGTATTTCACCTAGAATATCACTATCAAATGGAAGTCATACTCTATTAAATATGGTTTATGATTTATCTAATTTCCCTCCCCCCAGAATTTCAAAGAATATTCCTACAACTAAAGATGTTGAGCCTCTACTTGAAATTGATGGAGATATACGGAACTTTGAAGTATTTTTGTCTTCGCGAACACCTGTTCTTGTTGCACGTGACGTAAGAACCTTTTTGCCATGTACTGTAAACTTAGACCCTAAGCTACGAGAAATCATTGCAGGTGAGTATGCTTTCAAATAAACAGAAAATGACAGTTGTATTATTTCTTTTCATTGTAGGTAGAACTACTTTGCATGTTACGCACAATCCTGTTTGTTCATCAGATCAGGCTTTCAGATTGTCTGATTTGATTTCAGTAACAGGCCATTCGGTTTCACGTAGTAGCTTTGCTGTAAAGGCCAGATCATACTAGACTAAAGCATCTCTTTGGAGGGGGGGAATCCACTGTTCTTGATGTGAAGACCGCTTTAGCAAATGGACGGAACCAATGCACACAACAGTATTTTAGTAGTAGAGATGCTAGTTGACTTCCAGATCTTTGTTAACAATTTTGAATAGCATCAGTGAAATCCTGTAGAACTGAAACCAGTGAAACAAAGCGGATCGTCTCCATTTGATGTATACAGCACTAGATAGCTGTGCAGCTGGGTACCTGTAAGTTACTTTTTAATCTGCTATAGTATGATATTTAAAGTTGTCCTAGGGTGGCTGTTATTTATTGTGCAGTGGTTGTTAACGAGTTATCTTTACTTCCTTGTAGTCTAAAAAATGTGGTTAGGTTCAGGGATGTTCTGTTCTGCAAAAACACCCTGCTCAGCATTAAATGTTCCAGCTGCTGACTGCTGCTGTGGATTGATGTGAGCCGTGGTATGGCACTTCTAACCCAGTCTTAGGGATTGCTGTTGGCTCTGGAGTAAGGCTAAGGCAACCTAACATTACCACCTGTTAAGAGATGCCACAGTGTTGAAGAAAACCAGAACTTATTTAAAATAGTATCCTTATGAGTCTTTGGTATGACAGTCAGTATTCCAGGTGGGAACTGAATTGAGGTATTAATAGTTTTCTTTGCCTGTCTTTTCTGTCATGACACTTTTCTTCAGTCATCAACTGGAATCCTTTTTGTTCTTACTTTTTTCCAACTTCCTTCTCTGCACTTGATAGCTGTGGTGGGATGGCCTAACTTTGTTACAAACTGCCTCCTTCATCTCTTCAGAAACAGTACAGCTCTCACTACCACATCAAGCATACTTGCTGTCAGGGATGTACTTGGCATGAGGTATTCCTGCATTGCTTCCCATTTCGGTTGGCATTTGTAACTTCCCTCTGAGAGAGAATGTTTAGAGGCATTTAACATGCTGTGTAAATTTACGCAATAAATTGTCCTCTAACTTTCCTGAAGACTCCTGTGTGTATTTATTCCTCAAGAGAAATCAACCAAATGCAACTGAAAGTGACATTTGACGTTCTACTTGATGAGTTCTCATTGGAGTTAAATACACAACAGTGTGCTGTAATGAATTGGCAAGCAAATCAAAACTTTCTCAAATATTTCAAGCAAAATCTCATTCTTTTTTACCTTTTTATTTTTCAGATGTTCGTGCTGCAAGAGATCAAATGAATATTGGAGGACTTCCTTATCCCACATTGCCTTTGCATGAGGCACCTGCAAGAGCAACATCTCTGTTCAGTCAGCCTTCATCAGCTTGCTCGTCTACAACCTCTTTCAATGGACCTTTCAACAGCGGAGTTTTATCACCGCAACCTCATAGCAGTTACTATAGTGGTATGACAGGACCTCAGCATCCATTCTACAATCGGGTAAATAGTCGAGAACCAATTACTGTTCTTCTGATTCAGTCTGGTAATGTTGTAGATGTCATCTATAAAATTTTAAAAGACCTATGCAAGTTTTATTTAGAAGTGGAGAAAAGTCCAAAAGTTGGTAAATCTCACAGTAATGTTCAGTCACTGTTGACTCGGAGAACTGTGGTAAATTGCATCAGAAAAAAAAATTACTCAAGAAGAAAACGGTCAAATCATTTTGAGACACTGCTCATTTGTTGGGTAAACTGCACGATCATTCACATACTTGCTTACAGATGTTGGAAGAGATTCTGGCTTTTTCTTGATGACTTTGGTTAAAAGATATAGAAACTCAAGTGAGGATCTTCATCACATGAATCTATGTAGACACTGTCTTCCCCTTTGTCTCAGTTATTCTGGGATCTTTTCCCTAAACCGGTATTGCACTAGTTTAAAGGTATTAACATAAATTGCATAAAACATACATTTTTGAGCTATTTGTGGGCCTCAGAAAACATAGTCCTGCGCATGGCTCACTTGAAAATTGAATGAAGTACCTTACTGTATAGTTGCATCAGGTCTTAAACGTTCTATTTTTGTGGCATATGTTCAGTATTTTTCAACTTTATTCCTTACCTTTTTTTTTCCCTGCAGTACTATCATGAAAACAAAAGTAGAAAGTTGATATGTCATGGTTTACTTCTATATACAAGAAACGGCCTCAGTTTTAAGTAGATTTGACAGTAGGTAAACGTTCAAGCTAATTAGCTGGAAAGAAAATTGAGTTATTCCTAAATTAGTGTTTGTTAACTAAGGCAGAAAAGAGTATGTGTAGCATAGAACTTTAAGTTATCTGTTCTAAAATTATTCCTGTATACCCTCCATACAGTGACAGTATACTGATTGGTTGGAAGTAACTGAAAGTGACATATACTTTGAAGTAGTCCAGCACTGTTAAATGCTTGTCACATGCATCTTCATGCTGATACTAGCTCAGCTTTGTTAAAGTGGGTGTTAATTGGAAGCCCTGGTTTTGTGTCTGTGTTACTGTACATGACAAGGTTTGAGTAGAGGGTAATACACAGTTGAAACTTGTATGGTTTTGCGGCTCTAAAAAGGCATTACAAAAGCAATTACTGGTGAGTCATAAGCTATTCTTAACAATCACTTTATTTGTTCGTTTGTATTAAGTGCATACACAGACTTACAGGCGTGCTTACTTTTTCCTTTTTGCCTGCTGAAGACCAAGATCCTTCTGGTTTGGCCTTTCTTGCTGGAATTTTATACTGCTCTTCTAAGGTATAATTGGTTTTAGCGTTCCACACTTTCAAATGTTGACTTTCCTCTATGGGGTCACAAAGGTACTGTCATGAACACCACATACTGAGATAAGTGACAAGAACCTCATAATAGTAGAAAATTTAGACTGAAAGGCTGTTTCCTGCAGCATTTTCAATCATTTTTGACTTCTCAGGTTTTTGTAAGAATGGTATTTAAAAAAAGAACAGCAATGGAAGAATAGGCTCTCCCTGGTAGAAGTTTCTGAGAGAGGTCTTGAATATCTGTATGAGACAATGCCGTGGGTTCAAATGCTTCTATGGAAATACCTGAATTTTATACAAAAGACCGCTAAGTTCTGGGGTAGGTGCCTTATTCTGACCAGTAAATAGTTCCTGTCCTGTTGTCTTTAAGCATTCATTTATGCTTAAGAAAAAAGCCTTTGAGCTGTTGGCGGGGTAACCTCAGGTTGTTTATTTTTAAGAAATACAGTTTTTCTATTACATATGTTTCTGCTTTGTTGTTTAGATGTTCCTATATTATGGACTGTGAACTTCCAGTGACATAATCTATTCATTTTTGGTTTCTAACCCCATTCTCTATCTGTATAGCTGCAAAGGAAATATAGTCCTATTTAGCAGCTCTTCAACTTGGCGCTTTGGCTCTCAGTATAGTACTATGCTGGACCTGTATGTTTCACCACTGTCTAATGGCCTGGCTACAAGTTGAATTCAAATTCAGCTTCCCAAAATTGGTATCACAGATCATTGTGGAGATCATGTGGGGAACGTCAGAGCACTAGGCAAGTCTAATCAGGATTTCCTGGGTGGGAAATAGAAATTGTAGTAAGTGAAGACTTTTCTTTTGCAATATAGTAGCAAATTCTTAGATATCTTAGAAAAATAACAAGCATCACGCTTATGCTTTATAGGCTATCTGCAGACTTGGAGAGCAGCTCTACGCTGGTTTACACCCAGCATATATTTATATTGATCTCATGGTTTCATGGACTCTCTATTACTGTACTCCAAATGAAGATTGAGTCTGTAGAGTTCAAGCCTATAATGGAGGGTTAATCCCACAGTTGGGAAGCAGTGGAATAGTTGAGGCAGGCTCAAGGCATGATTAGAAATTATGAAAGAATTGTGAGGTAATTGCCTTATTGGACAATTCTTTTTCATTGCTTTGTCGTTTGATGACTCACAGCCCAGAAACAGGTGCTCACTGTGTGTTTCTTGGGGTGGTCTTTGCAGTAGTGAGAGACAGGCACTTGAGTGCGGTGTGACCACTGAGCGCTTCATGCTGGGGGGGTTTCCATGAGGTTTAAGCTGTTAGTAGAAAACTAAGGCATTTAATTATTCTAGAAATAACATGAACTTTTTCTGAAGAGCATTTCATTTTCAGAAAATACCATGATATCTGTGCCTTACAGCAGTGAAACAATTTTAAGTCAGTGAATTTTCTGAATCATCCTACACTAACCTGTAAATGTAAGGCAAAGGCCAGGTATTGGTTCTCCTGCCTGTTTGGTTTGTTTTAAACTTGCCCAATTAGACTAATGGTTACAATGCATGTCATGTAACTTCATATGTTGGAAGATCATATGAAATTTTTGTAGTAATTGTGTGAAAGAGTGTGCAGAGACTACCTCTAGCAGCTAAGAATATGGAACCATTTGTGTTTTCCATAAATCACTAAAAGTTGTAGCGTGTGCAATCTAAGTATTTGATGTATACAGGAATTAAACTTGAATTTCTCAGTTCATTTACAGCTGCTTCTGAATGTAGGGGGTTTTTAGTCCTATTAACAAGTCCAAAGCAGAATATTTCAACAGATTTTACTCCTCCCTCATAGATTAGCCCTTGAGTCAATTACTCTCTACTGAATTTGGTGCAGTAGAGCACTCAGAATCTTGTCATGTGCAGAAACACAAACCAAATAATATGTTCCGTTTTGTTGAAAACGCCATGTGTAGAAACATCAGAAATCTGTAATATAGACATGGGGATTTGTATGTTTGGGTTTTTTTGGAGGACTGGATAACGAGTTGAAAGCAATGAGTGCTGTGATTCTGCTTTTCCTAAAGTCTAAAAACTCTAGTGCTTTCCATTATGTTGCCTTAAAAGGTAACTGATAAAGAAATGGAAATCTTTATTTCAAAACCTAACTCAAATTCACAGATAGGTCAAAACAAAATTTCACAGTATTGGAAAAGCAGTTTGTACTCCTTAACTGCATCGCCAGATGTAAGGTTCATGAGACTCAAATGCACAGTCACGCCTCCACACGTACCCTTTGTTGCATCCTAGTGGATAGCATGTGAATTTCAGGAAGTGTGTTTGTACACTTGATTTTAGCATTGGAGCGTGTGGAGTGATCTATTCAAATGGAAGTGTATTTATAATTTTGAGATCTCTGTATCTTTTGGAAGTGCTTTTTTAAAAGCCTGAGTTCTCGTTTGGACCCTTTGCACTGATGTGCTGATGAGACTTTTGGAAACTTGGATACTGTTTGTTTCTTGAAATTTGTTAGTAAAAAGGGGATAAAAAGGAACCTGGTTATAAAAATTGTGATTAGAGTCAACTTATATTTGGGGGGGGAGGGGGAGGGGAAATTTATTTCTGCTTTAAAAAATGCGTTTGATATTTGTTTTATAATAATTAACATTGTCCTTTAAAATTGTATTTGTATTGAACAACATGCATTGACGTATTTCCAACAAAACAAAGCTCAAATATTGTCTGCTATAAAAATCTATTTATAGATTTATAAAAGGTAGCATTTGTGGAAGCCTTCAGATTGGTTACCACAAATACGGAAAGTTCTAGTGATGCTATTACGTATCACACTTTTTTCTTTTGGTACAGTAATACTGTGCGTTCTACTGAGCATCTAATTCTTGAGTTTAGCAGGTCTGAGAGAGCGAAACTCTCAGAATTATCCTTTTCCTTAAATGATCTTTTTCCCATACTCAGAACAGATGTTAGAGCGTAGCTACCAAAACCACTCCAACTCTGTTCATCCAGAAAGCCGTGCCAGAGCGCCCATTGGCTCTGAGGGATTTGAAGAACAAACTCCAGAGCTTTTGAATGAATTCTGTTCAATGCAAAAAGTAAAGCAAGCTATTAGTAATTGCTGTTTTTCACTTTATTAAACTCAACTAGAGGATGTGTTTTGTTGAAATAAGTTTTATTTTATTATTACATTTTGATTTGTGTAATTGTTTGTCCCTTTTTTGTTACATTTTTTTTTCCATAGCCATTCTTTGCCCCATATCTTTACATGCCAAGGTATTACCCTGGCAGTTCTCATCTCATCTCACGTCCACCACTAAAAACGAGTTTGTCCAGAGATCAGAGCAATGGCCTAGTAAGTATTTTGAAGGATAATTCAAATACTAACCTAGACAATAAATATAGTGAGTATTGAAAATGAAGGTTATTAATCGTGATTCACTATTAGACAAGTACAAGCTCTATATTTGTATTGGGTTTGGCTGAGATGGAGTTAATTTTCCCCATAGCAGCCCTTATACAAATAGTTTAAGCAAAGGTGTTGTTGACACGTAATGTAAAATGTATTTTGTTTTAAATTTAGAAATTACTTAGGAAAACTAATTCTAACATCCAGGTATCACGATTAGAGAGGTACGACCTGCAATAATGGCAGAAAAATATTTTAATGAAAATGCCAGCTGTACTACAGTAAAGGAATTTATATCGTGTAATATTTTAAGAAGTGCAACTTGTATATTCAAGTTTTATCTTATAAAATTACATTCTTTAACATTGTAGTTAATACCAGAAATTGGAAGGCCAAAGTAAAAAGTTAAAAGGAATGTTTTAATTGTATAAGTAAAAACAAAATACATTTTATCTTAAGTATGCATCAGTTATAGCTTGGTTTTCTAAGTATGTATAATTCAACATTGTTTACCCATTGAAAAGGAAAAATGAGCAGACTTTTCTTGCTTCCTATAGAATAATAAAATTCCTATTTAACAGTATTTATTTTACTGACAGATGGCTGTTCAGATGGAATTGAGAACTAAGGAAAGCTAAAAAAGTAAAAGCCTCACTTACCAGTCAGTTTATTTCTAGGATACTGAGACAATGAGCAAAGCTATTAAAAGGTGGTAAAATCTTCAATCACTTAAGGAAAACAAATGTGTTTTTGTTGAAATATGTATTATTATGAGCTCATTTTCATTCACTGTTTACTTCATATTTTTTTGTTGAACCCTTGATCATTTTACCCAAACCGTAATATTTTGTTGTTGTTAGGATGTTATCAAGGAAGATGCTGATGAGGGGCTTCCTTCACCCACAGACCCCTCAATGGTAAATGAGTAGTCATGTGGTGTGGAGATTTTAGCATCTCATTGCTTTTTCAGCAGTAATGAGTCTGCATTAATCATAACTGCAGTTCACTAACACTGCATCAGTGGCTTTGGTGGGCAAATAGAGTAGTTGGAAACTAATGTAGTTCGTGAATGAACGTAAGAGCTAATATTTCACTTATAAGATGTATTATATTTTTTCCCTGTAGTTTTTCCCTTACCCTTCTCAGTAGCTGTGGTGAGTTTTCAGTAAAAATAGTGTTGTGGTAACTAAATGGTGTGAAGAATGACAGCAGGTCATTCAGCGCTTAGATTTTAGAATGAACTGTGTTTTTCCCTCTTCAGTTAGCTCTCTCATCTGAACCGTACTTCTTTACTTGGTGGCATAAAACTATTGCAGTTAACGCAGTATAAAGCAACTGTCCATGGAAATTAAAAAAAAAAAAAAATTAAAAAAAATTGCCAACGATAAGCTGATTCTTGAATCAGAATGCTAACATTTGCCTTTTCTGTAACTTGTTATTTTAACCTAAGTAAAGATGTCAAAGATAGATGTCATCTTTGTGGGTATCTGTTTTAACTTTGTGGGAATTGATGGAAAATCACAATTTAATACCAAAACGAAGAGGTTAATATGATTGTCATAGTTCTCTTAACACTTGCTGCTCAGAGTTGTTGGCAACAGTTACAGTTTGCTCTCGGTTAATTTTTCTTCTAGTTAGTAATTGCAAAAATGTCTTTCCATTGTTGTGCAATGGAAAAAAAAGCCCACACAGACTCCAGAACTGTATTTAACTGCACATAACCATCACTGAGCACCCATGTGTGGGTGATGTGATGGAAAATGTACCCTAAAGTTCTCTCTTCCAGGTCATTAGCTACCTTGTGTGAAGGGATGACTTTGGGGTAAGTTTTTCTGGTAGTACATTTTTGGAGATGCTAATGCCTTCCCTGTGTTTGATTCCGTATCTCGGTATCCCGTTCTCTTCCTACTCCTTTGCAGCTTGTCAGTGCAAGGAGAAAAAGTAAAGACTTTTGAGAAAATAGTAGAGTGATGAAGCATGTGTGTGTCTGAGAGTGTGAGAAGGGACACGGCACCGGAAGAGTGGGATTTACTCTGAGGGAAAAGCAGTAAGTGAGCTCCAGCAGCAGACCTGTACCTGGTGGCTCTTGGGCTTCCTGCTCTGAGTGTGTATCTTAAGCACACACAGGCTGTAGTTTCAAGGAGCAATTTAAAAGATAAATGTGAGTTATGTAGTCTAGTAGAACCTTAAAAAGAAACTTTTGTTTGAAATAATGATAATGGAGGATTTTATTAGATCTGGTTTTGGGTCCTAATTTAAGCTACTGTGAATCTGTATAGTACAACACATCAGATCATACACTTCTTTAAGACTTAGCAATATTTAACCTACAGTGTAAATCTAAAATTTTGAAAGTCTCTTGGGTAGATCACGAGAATGTTTTTAGTCAGGGTGAGGTGTTCCGTGTGCCTGACAAGATGCCTCATCAGGGTTTCGTCTGTTCTAAAACCACTTCTTTTGTAGACTTTACTCAGACGTCTTTGAAAGGAAGTGTTATACTTGTTTTAGGTACAGCAGTTATCCAGAGGTGATGGGTGCAATAATTTCATGCGTCTAATTCAGGTAGCTTTTATATTGCCACTATATAAATAATACAGGTTTTACATACTAAATGTATTGATTCATGCAAGGTAATGAAATAAACTAAAAAACTGTACAAAGTTAACGAACACCAAGATGTGTTACTATTTTGATGATTGAAAATAAGAGGAATGTATAGAATTAAAAATGTCTTTCATGAAAATCTGTCAAGGCGTGAGAAGTGTTGCAATTTAACTTCTGGTGTACAGTAGAGAATAGTCATTATTTTAAATGTTTAAGTCTTACGAGGCAAAGCCCAGGTACCTTGGGAGTATCAGTATTTGTTACACAGATCGTCATTGCTACTCGTTACCTGAGTTGGCAGAGCTGCGTTGATGTTACGTGGTCTACTTAAGCCCCTGCTGTTGTCAGTCTGACATTGGAGTTGACCAAGTTCTGAAATTTTGGGTCCTAATCATTAGTCTTTAAAATCCGTGCAAGTCTAGGTTAGCTTGGTGGAAATCAGAAATATTTTGAGAGCAGTCATCCTGTACCAGTAATTTGACTTTGCCACCTTCTATATTTGAATTCTGTTGCTGTTGATAAAACTTGTCTATCTCAGACTGTAGTTTACTGTTCTTTACTGAATGGATCAAAATGTAGATGTGGCATCCAAACATGGATGTCAGACCAGTAAGTTTACTGATACCATCTAGTACCATGTAGTTATGTCAACTTGAGTGGGTGTTGCAAATTTTAGGGTATCGATTAAAATCACTAATGGAAGTAGACTTGACTTAAGATGTCAGCCTTTTCACATCCGTGATGGAGGCAGACATGCATTTCTGCTGACTTTACAATACAAATGGTTATTTCTGACAGGAACTGCAAAAACTTCTGGAGTGTTCTTCTGAAGAGTTGATCGTTGGATTGTAGTGTTACCAATACCTGATCATAGTATCCCCTGTTATGTTAGAAATCAAACTAGCGTTAGCAGTGGTTATCTGTTATAAATTTAATCATGTGCTTTAGTTTGTGGTGTTAATTTTGATTTACTGGGATGCAGCTTGTTGCAATATAATTACTTTGTTTAAATACCATACTATATTGAGTATATAATACCTTAAATTGTAGTACGTGTGCTTTGAATGAGAACTAACGTGGCCCAGAGCATGTAGTGTAGATAAACATACAATACTCATTAAGAAACTGAAAGTGCTTTTCAAAAGTTTGAGCATGAATGAAAGTGTGTGGCATGGGAGTTTTCTTATATGGATTTTCCAGGTGCTTTTATGTAGCATTTTTGTGCTTTGAATATTTGTTCTTAAAAGAAATACTTTCCCAGTTTGGGGGGGAGGTGGTTTGTTTTTGGGGATGGGGCTGGAGGGGTGTGTGTGCTTTGAAGGTTTCAAAGTTATTTGAGATACGTTGGTGGTATAATGTGATCTTGAAATGCCAGGAGAATGTTTGGTTGAAAGCAGGCTTTTCCATCAGAAACTTAATGTAAAACTTTTATGCGAATAAAATACAGCAAGTGTCACTCTTTTACAGGTGCAAAACGGAGTAGTCTGCTCAGGAAAATAGTATCTGTATAGCATATACTAAGTGTATGTTCTGAAGTCCTGTCTTAAAAGTTTCATCACACTATGAAAATGTCCTGTTTCTGTCCTAACACTGATTTCCTGTTTCCTTCAAAGCAAGTCATCTGTGTGTTCAACCTTTCTGATGTCGCTTTAAGCTGTTGTTTCTTTTCATTCTTTTTTGTCCTTTTCTCAAAGCCGTGTAAGTCTGGGTTAAACAGACAGGTACAGCCACTTTCTGTGAATGATCATTCACTTATTTCCGAGTCATTTCAGAAGCTATCATACTGGCACTTCATGCTGGGCTGGCTGTACACTAATGCTCATTACTAGCCTTGAGGTTTGTTTTGACAAGCTGCTTTTAGCTTTTGCATGGCAAATAC
The DNA here is from genome assembly GCA_013398295.1 of Chionis minor. Classification (NCBI taxonomy): domain Eukaryota; kingdom Metazoa; phylum Chordata; class Aves; order Charadriiformes; family Chionidae; genus Chionis; species Chionis minor. The sequence continues at coordinate 42,553 of VZSF01000513.1, forward strand.
TTTTCAGACTAATGTTCTCTAAGCATCTCTAACAAAACCACTAAGGCTGAAAAACGTGTCAGTTTAAGTACAGTTTTAATTCACTTACATGATGACAATATCCCTAAAGCTATTACATTCCTTATTCTTTGGAGAGTGCTTTTTATAAAGAATGATTTGGATTAATGTGCATCTATTTCAAACAGTTCACACTTTAACAAAAATAGTCTAAATATTTTAGCACTTTTCTGTATTTTTTTTATACACAGAAAGAAGAGTTTCTAAACTAACTCTTAATGCATTCAGAAAGAATGACTTGTTCTTGATTGTTAAAAAAATATTTTGATCTGAAGGAGAGCTGTTAAATTAGGAGCGTTTAAAACTTTTCTGCATTTATTTGTAGATAAATGATAGCTAATGTGTTTAACAGATTCAGAGAACAAAAGCAGTTGCTTACACACATTGCTTAAGGATCATTTATTTTAGTAGTGCCACAATGTAATTTTGGCTATAACAGTTTCTTTTCTTTTAATTGATAAGCTTTCTTTCAAAAAATAATTAAGACTTCAATTAACTTAATACCTTTTCTTTATTGATATGTTATCTAACTCATACCAATAGTGGATAGTGTGTTTATGGGGAAGTAATAGACAAAACCAGTATTCTGGAGAAAAACTTGGTGATTTTTTTTTTAAAAGAGGAAAAAGAGAGATGTAAGTAAAAGAATTATATAATAAATAGGTTATGGATGATGCTCCTTCCTGTCATCTTCATAAGTTTGATGGTTGGTTTATATCCATAACACAATAAATATTTTAGCTGTGCTAAAAATCAGGTTAGATTAAGACNATTAGTGCCCCAGCTCAGTTTTCAGGCAAGCGTGTGAACTGCTAGGCTTAGATTCCCCACAACCTCCTGTAAGTTGATAGTTGGCCAGTTTTAAGTCCGTTTCAAGTACGTCTGGCAGAAAACTTCATGTAATAGCATCTAAATTTTGAAACTCAAGATAGCTAAGGTGGGGAGCATGCCTACCCCCCCAGATCAGGATATCTCTGATAGTAAGAAGATAGAAATAACTCTGAGGTTAAATGGTAGTAGGTGATGGATTTTTGTATGGCTGCCTTGGAATTAATAGTTGAATAAATTCTAAAATACCCTGGTTTAGATAATTCAGATATGGTTAATGCCATTCTGCGTGATAGTACTTGGTTTTTATAAGCAGTATATTTGGATCTATTAATTTGTATTAGTTCAGAAAGATTAAATAACTTTGAAGTAATTAAATGAAAATGGAAAAAAACTATTGCGACTATAAAAACAGTCTTCATTGGTAATTTGAGGAATATAGTCAAACTTGATTAGCTGAACTCTGGATAGTCGAAGTGCACTTTTTACATCGCCGGGTTTACACGTGTGATGAAGAGCTCCGAAGCTTTAGAAACTCTTTCGCATCCTCCCAGCATGAGCTTTGTTTGGTGCATGGTCTACAGTGCTGCAACCAAAACTTCACGTTCAGAAAAAGGGGAGGCTGCAACCTGCCTCCCAGGAGGGCTTACAAGTATTTCATTACTAGGTAGAGCTGGGTCTGATTCTGCGTTTAGGAATTCGGAATTGCCAGCCTAACTGTTCAGAGCTTTGCACTTCGCTTCTACTTAATGCACAGAGAGAATGTGGGGTTTTTTGAGAACATACTCTCTTAGTATCCCAACTACCTGGAGATGCATTTGTTCTGTTTTTCCGTGCTTTCTTTGAAATTCCCAGAAGCTGGCAACATTAACAGGACAACTTCTGTGTTACAGATCTGAGTTGTGAATAATTTCTGCCTAAATCTTGCCAAAGATGGAGATACATGAAGCATCCTCATAGTATCTTGGAGGGCAGTGGCAGTGCTGCTCTGTATTTCTGTACTGTGGTACGCAGCCCCTTGGCTGATCTTGCATAAATGGAGCAGAAGGAACTTCTGGAAAACGGACACGTATTGCTAAAATTACCCAATGAATCCAAGTAATTGAGGAGTTATGTTTTAGGTCATCTCTGTCTGATACTAAACTGGGAGTTTTTAAGACAGGAAAACTTAAGTTGTGTCCGCATTATTAAAAAACAGCAAAACAACCCCAAACAAAAAATGACACCCCACCCCTTCACCCCCAAAAAAACCCCACAACAAAACCGAACTAACTACTAAAATCAGGGGGAAACTGAGTAAAGGTGTGTTTGAAATTAATTAACCCTTACTTAATATTTCTGATTTTTATGTTACTTTTCTTAAATAACATTAGTTAAGAGAGTTATTTTTCTCATATAGACAGGACTCAGGATGCCGTGTTTTTTCTCATATGAATACCTATATTTTTTCCCAAAATATAGATGTTCTGTTAGTAATTAAAAATGCCTGTGCATTCTTATTCTCATCTCTTAATTTCAAAATGCAGTGGAACACAGCTTGATTTGTGTTAGTGTATATTGTGAAATTCTGAGCCTACTGAGTGTTTGAGCGAATCTTACGTGCACATTTTCTCGCTTCTTGCAGGGAGCAGGAGCAGGCACAGGATCGAGCGCCGGAGTATCCCATGTGTCTCTGAGCACAATGAGTGTGGAAGCTGTGTGTGAGAAGCTAAAGCAGATAGATGGTCTGGACCAGAGCATGCTACCTCAGTATTCTGCAACCATAAGAAAGGTATCAGCCGAACTTCGTTAATGTATTTAGTACCTGAACATGGAGATACACAAGAAAAAAGGAAATACTTAGTTGCCTCTCTTCTTGAAAATATTAATGGAAACACATCAAATGTCAAAATAACATCTGAACTTCTATGTGTGCTAAGTTTGGATGGCATTTTAATACAAGCATATGTTTTTCAGAGAAAAACTCTCAAAAAAAAACCCCTCTCACTTAAAAACAGGCTCAGAAATATAAGTGCTGATGAGACTGGGTTTTTTGAGAAAAGAAGCAAGAAAAACGTTTTCAAAACTGCCATGTGTAGATAAACGGGGTTGCAAATGCATTCTATATCCAGGTAGTAGCATCCCTTTTTTTTTTTCCCCTGAGAAATGGACACATCTTTTCTGTTGTAATTGGGTGGTGAAGATGGTTCCGTTTCTCTCTTACCACATTCCACATTTATACATTTTTCTGTTACTGCTCTTTTCTCTGAGGCATTAGCACAGAATAATTTTTGTCTTTATTACTTTTTTCCCCCACTGTTCTGTGTGCTCTTTTTACAAAGAAGGGAAAATATGAAGGTTGTCATTAGTGAATGTTTTTGCTGAGCTGGCTTTGTCCGGATACTTATCGTATCTTAAAAAAGCGTAGGGAGGATGTTGATTTGAGGATTAAGAGACAGGTTTATCACAGGAAACTTCAGCTATGTTGCTTAAAGCAAGAAGTAGGATGTCAGATTGCAACTCATTAAGTGTAGCTGCAAAAAATTCCAGTTACTTCAGTGGCTTGAGTGCTAAAAGAATGTGCTCATGAGTTATCTTTAATGAGATGCCTGTTATTTATATTCTTGCATTTCTTACTGCAAGTGATATCATGTAAAAAGGAAGAATGAAAATGGCTCAGCCTGGTCTTTTTCCTGGTTTGATTAAGACCATCTGCTGGGATATGGGAACAAACCCACTGAGATCCCTCAGACTGAGCAGAGCTCTCAACTTGGGTCTTCCAATTTGCGGCTACTCTCCTAAGACATAGATGCTGTTTTACATTCTGTCCATCCACTGATACATGGTATAAAGAGAAATACCTCTCATTGTTACGTAATGAAAATATTTCTGTATTGAATTTGGTGCTATTGGAAGTTTAGCAGCGTATAAACATGCGTAACATAAGGAATCACCTTCCTGGAATGTAGATGGGGTTTAGGCACTTCTGCGTTGATCTCTGAATGATGATGAAAATTAGAGAGAAGTCAGATCTTCTATCCCCAGGTATTTCTGATGATGGAGGGGATGTAAACCTGTATTTATGCAGGGAGGAAACTTGATGTTCCCTCCTGCTTGATGAGTTCGATCCTCGGTGCCTCAAGCCAGAGGTCAGGTGGTGCCTGGGACTTAAGTGATTATCTTCAGATACTTGAGCAGCTGCAGTCCATTTGTGTTCTGAGTCTGAGAAATCTAGGCAGATGAATGTGGTTTATTGTCTGTGAAATTTTCTACCACTGGTGTGTTGTTTCCTTATGTCTGTTTATAAAACACAGTAGTATTAGCTGTCAAGTACACATTTTTGATGGGTTTAAAATTTTCCTCTTTTTTTCATGACACATAGGTTCTTCCTGTCTATCAGCAATCATCAATAAATAGTCTTTTATAAAAACACATTTGTATTATATAGGATTGTGCTTAAAAGTGATGTTGGGGAATTTCACTAGTAGTCCACATCAATACATCCAACTTTAATTACCTCCTTAGTCTGTTACTGCCACGCCGTAAGTCTTGTATCAGTAATTTACATTATTTAGTTTTACTGTTTTAGGCAAATATAAATGGCCGTGTCTTGGCTCAGTGCAACATCGATGAACTGAAAAAAGAAATGAATATGAATTTTGGTGACTGGCACCTGTTCAGGAGCATGGTAAGACTTTCTCTTCAGTATTCAGATCATCATAAATTAGTCTTTTTCATTATGAATCTTGTCTTTTTTCCTTTCCTGTTGTTTTCTTGTTATCATCATCTTTAAGATGATAAGTATCTTCTTAAAACATGAATGCATTTATTATTTTGTTAGTCTTTTTGTCCTGAGCACTTAAACGAAGAACTGGTTGCCTATGGATTTGCATCTTAATTGTTGTAAGCTCTGAAGTTTTGCCTTCTTATTTTGTAAGATCTGTATTTCCTGTAAGGGTTCCCTTTTCCCTTTTTAAATTTGCCTGTTTTAATGAAATTGTCAGAACTTAATGCTCTTTGAAGCTTCTGTCCTTCTGTTAAAAGTTAAGCACGGAGTTCAAAGTATATTAGTGCAAGAAAGTGAACAACCAGGCTGTTGAGATGCATGGTACACAATTGCATAAGCATAATTTTTAAGGAAACTTAAGCTAAAAATCAAGCCAATGAGATAAATGTATAATATTCAATTGACACGTACTTGTCTAATGCGAGAATGCTGCATTGCGTACTAGTATTGAAGCATGTATATAGATGTGTAATTTCCCCCATTTCCTTCCTCCCAGTTTGAGGGTAAATGACAGTTTTACAGTGAGGGTTATGCATCAAAGAACTGTGTTTTCCCTTTAAGTATTTTTAGTATATTGCCAGTTTTCTTTCTGAAAATAACAGTATGTCTCTCAACTGCTAAATCAGTCTTGAAAGCACTGAGAATTACAAGATGAGATTTATTGTTAGATTCAGGTTGATAAAGCTATAAAACGGAAGTGTTTGGTTTTTGCCTTTAAATCTGTGATTTATCACTTCTCTAGTTTTACAAGAATTAAAGTGTTTTGTGGCGTATGAGTTCTTTTAAGAATCTGAGCAGTCATAAGAATAATTTGTAAATACAAAAAAACTTCTTCAATATTAAAATGTGATTTAGAGTACAGACAACAAATGCACTAGATCTATGAACAGGTTTTTCTTCGTGCTTTTTCCATGATCACAATCACGTGTGCAGCTACACTTTTACAGCTGTGAATTCCTTGTTCCTATTTTTAATAGAATTTTTCTTTAATAATTTTGAGAACTTTTATTTCTATAATTACATTTATACTGTCTCTTTTTATGCGTTAAGATACTTGAAATGAGAAATTCAGAAAATCAGGCTATTCAGGAAGATCCTCGTGGAACAACTGAGCATGTTACTTCTGCGATTCCTCATAGCGAACTCACTCGTCGTCCTGGGCATAACGCTGAGCTGCCTCACACTGAGCTTACAGGTCTTTCTGGTCAAGCTCCCTACACACTTAACTTCAGCTTTGAAGAGCTCAACACAATTGGTCTTGATGAAGCTCCTCCACGCCATAGTAACTTAAGTTGGCAGGTATTTAATAAAGAAATGTATTCTGATTGCTTACCTGTACGGTAAAGGGTTTTAGTCAAGGGTTCTTGGGTACAGACGGGTCAAGAAATAAATCTACTGTGACAGTTTGGGTACTTTTAGTTCTCAGTCTTGGCAAAGACCAGTTTTGCAGAGAGAGAAACTCTAATCACACCGAGTCCAAGTCTTTAGTCTTTGCCATCTGAAAACTATTCGTCTGTTCTAGTAATCACTCTTGAAGAGAAAAAAATCAAAGCTATCGTGCTTTTCTCATTTGGCTTAAGGCGACGTCCTGTGAGATTTCTGTTTATCGTAGTATTCAGACTTTGTGTATGAAATACTTTAGCTATGTGCTAGCCAGATGTTATACTATTTAAAGGATTACAGATACACTCATTAGGGTTTTTTTAAGCAGACAACTACAGCACTCCATGACATGAGACCCTTGTCCTGACAATGCATAATCTATTCATAGGCTCCAGAGCTGACATCCTTCTCTATGGTTTCTGCCTTAGGTTATGGTCAGTTTTCTCCTGTATATTACAAAATCACCTGAAGTGTGTGATTTTCTTTTGTCCTTTTTAAGAAATAAGACAAATCAGTTGGTACCTAAATAGAATTTTAAAACAAAACAAAAACCTCCAAACCAAACACTTACTAGATTTTTCATCTCTGTAAGTCTAAATTAGAAAATCTTGAAGGTGCATCAAAATAGGAAGATGCCCCAAATTACTAGCTATAGGTTATATTTTTAATATTCAAAATTGTCACTGGAAATAAATTTGGGATATATATCCCAGAGATAGATTTCCATCCCAGATACCTTTGTGTGTGTGCATGCACACTTGTGGGGGTTTGTAGAATGCCCGTTACCCTTAGTGCCTATTTCCAGCAACAGATTATCGATGTTTGCTTTTCCAGTTCAAAGTGGCATGACATTTGTTACATTGTTTTTATGTCAAAAGCACAGAAAGAAGTGCAAGAAAATTTTTTTTTAAAGCACTCTTTAAAATGTGTGTTTAAATAAATAGTGCTTCTGATCCCCCCCATATAGTTATCTAAATTTGAATCAAAAGAATCAGAAAGGTAGTTTGTCCTTAAGAAAACATTAGAATTCACCTGTTGGAATTTTTGAAGTTGATACCGATTAAAAAAGAATATTGCTGCTCCTTTGTAAAAAGGAGTGCTACTGGAAATGCACGACAAAGTCAAACATTTCTCTTTTTGGTGAGGAACCATAGCTGCTGCGAGTATGGATGAGTAGTAGTGAATATGCATAAATAATCAAGTGTTAATATTTCTGACATTCTTGCATTTTGCTTTGAGCATTGAATTGCTTAGGAGTTGCGGCAGATAGAAGTCATTTAAACGCAGTTTTCCTTTAGTTAATCATGTTTAGCTGTTCCCCAGTGTTCTAGTGTAAATACAACATTATTGATCTTGTGAAAAGCTGTCAGTAACACTTCTTTAGTAAGAGAGAAGGACTAATGGAATGGTAACCTGCAGATCTTGTGTATGCTGCTTGCTGGGGGGATTATGAGCATCTTCTGAGAAGGAAAAAAATGTTGGCTTGCATTGCATTCCAATGCGGAACCTAAGCCCTTTTAGGTTGTTTTTTTTTAATAGTGTTTTAAGGTAGGGTTTTGAAACATTCATTTTTAGTGTTGGCCCAAATAAGACGTAATGCCTCAACAGTCTTTGGAAGTCTCATCTCTTGCGTGCTGCAAAATTGAATAGGTTTCGTAAAGTACTTACTGCTTAAGTCAACGCCTCAGCTCCGGTACGCTGGGCACCGTACGTCTTTTACGTGGTGGCAGTGAGCAGCCTGGTGTACGCGTGACACGAAGCGCTATGTTCAGCCACAGCCCGCTCTTTCACTTTGTTCCGCGCTGTGCTGGACCTCGGTTCTGGCAGTTAGTAGGTGGCCTGTGGGGTTCTCTGTGTGCAGGCTGAAAGAGAGCAGAGGTGGGGGCAAAGAGCAACGTGTCGGTCCGGGAACTGATTTTTCTGAAATCAGCTATATGCAATGGAATTTTGCCAGGATATAGTGAAGTATGTAGGATGGCAGTCTTTTAAAAAGGTTTTTGAGAGATACCCAGCGTGTGGAACTCTTGCCGTCTTTCTAATATAAAATGCTGTTTTCATAAATGTACAAATATGTATTAGAAAAAGCCCATCTTGATATACAAAATCAATTGTTATAATTATATACTCGAAAGAGTTAGCCTCAAATGCACTGGATAAAATGCTTGTTTTGTGGAAATCTTCCGTAATGGGGACCAACAATAAGAATACTTTGTGAGTTCAGTGAATGTGTGTGTGATCGCATATATATGATTATAGCAAGCATATTGTAATTATAGCATTGACAATTCCACTTGCATAATCTATTCACAGCAGCAACAACAAAAAAATCATTTAAGCACATACTTGATGCTTTATTTAATTTTAAAATATCAGTAAAAGTAGTGAATTTAACTGTTGTCTCTTTTTTTCTTTCTTCTCTTTTTTTTTCTTTCTTTTTTTTTCCAGTCACAAACTCGTAGAACTCCAAGTCTTTCAAGTCTTAACTCTCAAGATTCTAGTATTGAAATATCGAAGCTTACTGACAAGGTACAGGCAGAGTACAGGGATGCATATAGAGAGTATATTGCTCAAATGTCGCAGTTAGAAGGAGGCGCCAATTCTACTACAGTAAGTGGTAGGTCCTCCCCCCATAGCTCAAGTGCTTTCTACATGGGGCAGAGTACATCAGGGGGTTCCCTGCATTCCAGTTCAGAACAGGAAAAAGGAAAAGACGGTGAACAGAAGCAAGATGATGGAAGAAAGTCCTTCTTGATGAAGAGGAATGATGTTGTTGATTACAGTACTTCAGGTGTTTCTACTAATGATGCGTCTCCTTTGGACCCTATTACGGAAGAAGATGAAAAGTCTGATCAGTCTGGTTCCAAGCTTCTCCCAGGAAAGAAGTCTTCAGAAAGAACAAGTATTTTCCAGGCTGCAGATTTAAAGCTTAAGGGAGTTACTCTCCGGTATCAGAAACTTCCAAGTGATGAAGATGAGTCAGGAACTGAGGAATCGGATAATACTCCACTTCTTAAGGAAGGTAAAGATAAGAAAACAGATGGCAAATTAGAGAAGCAGCCCAAATCTCCAGAACATGGATCTGAACCTATTAGAACCTTCATCAAAGCAAAGGAGTATTTGACAGATGCCCTTTTGGATAAAAAAGATTCGTCTGACTCTGGTGTAAGATCCAACGAAAGTTCTCCAAATCATTCCCTCCATAATGAAGGAGCAGATGATTCACAGCTTGAAAAGGCAAATCTCATTGAGCTTGAAGATGACAGTCACAGTGGAAAGAGAGGAATTCCACACAGCCTTAGCGGCCTTCAAGATCCAGCTGTGGTTCGCATGTCTATTTGCTCAGAAGATAAGAAAAGCCCTTCTGAAAGCAGCTTGATAGCAAGTAGCCCAGAAGAAAACTGGCCAGCTTGCCAGAAAGTCTATAATTTAAATAGAACCCCTAGTACAGTAACCTTAAACAATAACAGTGCTCCAAATAATCGAGCTAATCAAAATTTTGAAGAAACACAAGGTACCAGAGATTCACCTCAAATTATCCTGCACCCTGGCTCGGGTTCCAATTCAACTGCAGTTCAGAACGAGAACCTGAAGAGCGTCGCTCACAAGCGGAGCCAGCGTTCAAGTTATACCAGGCTTTCAAAAGATTCATCAGAGCTCCACACTGTTGCGGCCTCAGAAGGGGCTGGTTTTGGAGAAGAGAGGGAGAGTATCCTGTAAAAAGCAGCCAGGTTAAAACAGAATACACCCATGAATTGTAGCTTGCTTGGAATTCTTTGTCAGTGTGTGGTTGCATTAAGCTCTGTAGTTTAAGCTTTTAATATTGTAATAGGAGGTCTAGATGATTTTTCAGTCATTTTCTTGGAGAGAAGAAATAATTTTTACGAGAAGCAAATTACTTCAGAGCTTCCCCACATATAAAAGTGGTGCTTGTCAGCGTGGAAAACCAGTTCTTTGTTAAGACACTGTGCAAAGGTTTGGTCAGGGGCAGATGTGGCAGAAGTAAGTATGGTTTAATTATTAAAATTGTGATGTAATTTTACCTTTCTGTTGGGATATTGTTACTTATCCCTTCTAAACATTCCAGTTAAGTCTGCATACTTGCAAGTAAAGTTAAGACTGTGCATCTTTGTCATTTGATATAAGAGATGCCAGAAGATGAAATATCACAACCTGTGACACCCTTATCAAACTTTGCATTAATTAGTGGATTGTGTGCAACATATATTACATATGTTGAAATTTGAGTGTTAAGATACCTGTTTGGCTATATGTACACTTTTACTCTCTGTATGTTCAGTAATTGCTGTTGACTTGTGAACTTTGGGTAGAGTGGTGATAAGGTTTGTAAGGAACATTGTCTTGATGCGGCATCGGAATTGGCAGTTATTTATAAGGTAATAACCTTATCATTGATTTAGTGGATCTATTATTTATTATAGGTACATAATTTTCCAGTCATTGGTCTAAATAGGTGCAACCACCTGAACTACATTAAAATATTGTAAGGATAAAGTAAGAATGTGATGGGTGAACTTAGGGAGTTCTGTTGCTCTGCGTGATCTTTCCTTGGTACAGTGTTTATCACTTGGTTATGGAAAGAAAAATAAGCAGTGTTTGCCATTTTAGAAATGATGCGTCCTTTTTGGAATCTTGTCAGAGCTGTAAGCCAGCTTCTTTATTTCTGCAGTACAGCGTTTGAAGATTTCTATGTCATCTGAGTAATGTACCTGAATGCTATGTAGCAAGTACTTGTACTGTCCAGTGAAATCTGCATGTTTTTGAGGAAGAATTGTTCGAAGTAGACTCTTGTAGTACAAAGAGAATAAAAAATAAATCGGCATGTTTGGTTTGTGTCCAAATTTCTATTTCTTGCAGTATTTTGTTTCTTCACTTGATAAAAATGTTATGTCCATGTTGTTTTGGTTAAAGTACTTCACGGATTTAATTGAAAAGAATGCATTAGACCAATATTGTTATTAATACAATACTAAATAAGCACCAAGTGTAAAAATAGATTTGATAAATGGACTTGCTAAAGCAGACGTTTGTAAAGGAAGTGCTGTGAGGTGCAGAGATGTGGCCGCCTCCTGCTAGTCCAAAGCAGTGATCCTGCTGGTGGTGGCAGTGAACATGTGCTGGTAGTTTTGTGCAGCTTTGTTTCTGTCCTTGTACATCACCAACCAGATGCCTCCAGCAGGACCACGTGGTCGTGGCCTTTGTTATCCAAATCAAGAGGATCTTTTTCTACACCAGTCAACAGAGAAAAACTGGATATATCTAGGCTCTTCAGTTTTTTCATTCCATGGATGTCTCGTTCTTACAGGATTGGAGACGTGATCTGTACATTTGGCGATTCTGTTACATTGGTGCATTATTTGATTGAATTAAAATATACTCATCAGAGTGTTACAGAAGTACTGGAAACTTCTGTGCACATATCTTTGTCTATTGGAAAGATTATTAATTTAACCAAAAAGCCTCCCCAAACAAAGTAAGAAGCCCCCAAAGCCTGTATAGCTTCATGATACTTTGCCGAATCCTTGGGAACAGTTTTTTGGTTTAGTTTCTTCCTATTAAAAAAAAAATAAGTGCATCACTGCTTTCTGAAATTTTTGAGATGTGAAAGGTTTTTACAGAAAGATACTTATAAGCATTGTTTTGTAAGAGAGGGTGAGAATTGTAGCCTTCATTTAAGCGTATTCACAGTATTGATGAAAGATAGCAATTATTTCAAATCATTTTGTCTGCTAAAGTCCTCAAATAATCCAAATGAATTAATTTTAAATTTTCACAAGGTTTTGAGATTTTTTTTTTTTCATCCTGGAAGTTTTATCCCTGTAGTCCTCATAAAATAGCAGAATTGGGATGAAACAGGTAGTTGTGTGGGAAGCTTTTCAGTGTTTCTATCTTGTATTCATCAATACCAGTGTAATTGCTTACCATCACCGAGAGACAATAGTTAAAAGCCAAGTGTCGGTGTAAGATTGTACAGGGCTTAATGTAACACTGTCTTTGGGTATGTGGATTCATGCCCCTCATGGGATGTGGGTACTTAAATCATTGCAGTTCCAAACAGTGCTTCAGTCCTGCTTCCTTTCACTGCTTTACCTGCATTACAGAGTAATGCATGCTGTAGTTTATGTAATCAGATGTGTTCATGGGCTTGTTATTTAATGCTGCCTTAAGTGAAGTTCCTAGAATCAGCAAAATAGGAGTGCTTCATAGCCAGGACGCTATGCTACAAAAGCTGTTTGTTAATAGGACAGTAAATATAACTGACACTTGGAATCTACTTGCATAAAAATAACTAGATGGAGTGCATTTTTCTTCTCCATTGAAGCATCTTTTAAATTTTTTTATACAGGTGTTCATAAGCCAACAGAAGAAAGCATACTCTGGTAAAAAGAGAGGAAAAGAGCGAAGAGAGAAATGGAGTACTTAATACAGTACAGTAGTAAGAAGATTCTTTTAGTATGCAATAGATATATACATCAGTTATTCTGTGTTCAATGAATTTTTCACACATAGAATATGAAAGAATAGCATTTGCAAGGATTAAAAATACACTGCCGTTTTATAGCTGAAGCTTGTTTTTTTTCTACCACAGTTGCTATGGTTACTAGCTTGCTTAGTTTGTTGCACAGTTCTTGGAGTTAAGAAACCATAAACAATTTCCAGTGTTGAAATATTAAATGTTAGCTCTGCGACTTGTGGGAATCATGGAACCCAAGAGTTCCATGGAGAATGGAAATGAATGAAGAGTATAAAACAATAAGACAACTGCAAACTTATTTCTAGTACTCACCACTTTCCAGAACTCTTGTAATGATAGTTTATGTATCCACTCTAATTTTGGATGACTGAACGCTACAGGAACTTGAAACCATAACTTCTTTGCCTAACTGAATCTGAAGAGCGCAGTTTGGCTTGTCCTCTTGTTCTGATGCCTGCATGTTTGTGTGGTAGGGTGAAAATAAATTGGTTTTGAAAGGAAGAATTGGATGCAAGTAACATTCCCGGATTTATGCGAGACTCTCTTTGCTATTTCCCAGCTTTTTCCAAGGCTGCAGTTTATGAGGATGGGGAAGAGAGAAATTCTTACATCCCACTTGTAAAACTTGCAACAAAATAATGATCTAGTGAAATTCTGGAGAGTCTGGAAAAAGGTTTCCGTTTTCCATACTGAGCCCTTTCCTGCTCAGCATGGGATACCTGATCACCCTGGATGACTGTCCCCGTGCAGCAGAATAGATATGTGGTGTTAGTAAGTTTTCAGTTCTTAGCTTTCTTAAGTTTTCTTTTCAAATACTGGTTGGTTGGGTCTGGTGTTTTGGGTTTTTTTTTCCTTCTCTTACTTTTTCTTTATATAATCTTTGCAAAACTTTCCTGGGACACATTTAGTATGGGTTTACACAGCATGCTGAAAATAGGTGGTTTCTTTTGTGGTCTGGGGTTTAGCTGCTCGCTTTTGTCCACAGAATCCTTGAAGCCTGTTTGTTACCTTTGCAGCTCTCCTGGGAAGCTTTCTGGACCTCATGGTAAGGATATGGGAAGTTCTTTATATGGCCACAGGACACACAGGCAGAAGATCCCAAAAGCATCTGTTATCCGTAGTCCAGCATGTTGCACTCCGTAGCCTCGATGCTAGATAGCTTTATCATCTATGGCAAGTTTATTTAATTTTCTAAATACATTGCTAAGAAATTGCCAAAGAAAATAATACCTAGATATTTGAGGTCTCCTAACTGAAAGCCACAGCTGTGGTAAAATAGAAGTGTTAATACCCAGTAGTGAATTTTCAGACATGTGAGAGAAATACAACGTGCTAATTAGTGTAAGATAAAGCCTGCTGTTAGGATTTTGGTCTCTTCTGTGCCAAGTAATAGCTGTAGTGGGGAAAACTTGGAGCAAAATTCAAATTCCAGTTAAACAGAGAAGACTGGAAAGACTGCTTACTGTTTTCTGTTGGCCTTGTGTATTGTATTTTCTGTATTTTGGTTGTCTTTATTAAGGCCCATTTCACCAGTATAAGGGTGGGGTGGGGATAATTTTACTTAGAATCTTTCTCCATGGGAATACAGAATGGTTTCATGAGTTTGATGTATTCTCAGATTTCTGAATTTCAACAAAAAGGAGGAAAAACAATAGAGAAGTAGGTGCTAAAAAATTTTAATAATATAAAGTATAAGTAATATCAAACCATGTCTCCAACAGAACAAGAATTTTCTAAAGATTAATTGGCACATGGAGACCTATCAAACAGTGTTAAAAAGATTAACTATTTAACATTCAGATAACTTTTCCATTAAAGATGTCTATCCTGCAAGTTGAGTATGCAGTATGTTCTGCCCTTTGGTTAACAAATGTGGAAGCAGGTTATAGAAGCCAAAATGCAATTTAAAGCTGATGAAAAGCTGATAATTTTTGGCTGTAGTGTCTCTTGTTTATTTCACTGATATTACGCTTAGGTTGCTTATGATTTATTAAAGTCTTCACATGGAATTCTCTAATAGAGATGCGTATTCATTGCAGTTTAGCACAGCTTCTGACACTGTAGTGAAACAGTTATTTTTGTGGTAAAACATAAGACTAATGGTAGAGGAGGTTTTCTTCTTTGGTTGAGCTTTGAGTCCAACTGTTTTTTCATTTGCCGGACTGATTCCTGTGATGCACTTAGTATTTTAGTTAACTTTTGTTTTAGAAATTTATGCCCCATCTTCCAGAAGGACTCAGAGCTATGGGTTTTTCATCAGTGGTTTCTCAGTCATAAGTGATTGTAGTTCCTTAATAAGACTGATACTTGCGACACCAAATGTTTGGGCCTTAAAAAGCATTAAGAAGTGTTCTTTTTTCCCTAAAGCATGTCTTGTTACGATAGTGACACTGGATACGCTTCTAAAAGAAATGATGTTGGCTAATTTCCTTCTCCTCCTTCTGAAGTGGAAGGAAAAAAAACCCCTTTAGAATATTTAAGATAAACATGGTCTTCTGGAGGAAAAAAAAAAATAGGTGGGAGATTGTGTTGAGGTTTTATGTAGCAAAAGGTTGTAAATGAAAGTTAGCGTGTATTTCTTTTTAAGATGGGATTCTAGCAACAGGGCATACTTTTTGTGACATGAGTTCATTGTGTTGCTATTACATACCACAGTGTACACGTTTGAAGTCTCCTTTGTGAGTACTGATATCGCGTATCGTCGTTACTTCTTACAGAAGTAATGTGGATTGCAGAATTACCTTTGTAAGTAAACCAGAGTGTCTCTCTGTCCTTACTTCGGTACAACGTGTTTATTGTTTATGAAAGAGAAGGAGAGGAGAGGAATAATAGTTATCCATTATAAGGTTTTATTTGTGTCCGGGATTTCTCATGACAGAAAAGAAAAGAACAAAGTTCTTTTGGTTTGTATGTGTCTCTGGAACCTAGAAATAAAAACTCAGGCATAAAATACTGACTGTGGGGAACAGTAAAACTAAAATGGAAATTCCGTGATGCCTTACTGCCTTTCCTCACTAATTAAACTACAGGGAAGCAATCAGCAGAGATTTAACTTTTTTGGATTTTAATATTTCTCTCTTCGGAAGTAATGTGGTGGTTTGTGCTTGGCTAAAGGCGACACATATTCTTGAACCTGTTTACATATCGCAGCACCTTAAAATCTTTCTGCATTTGTCGTAGTACTTTCGAGAGGCAGCAAAATTTTACTAGCCTCATTTTGGACAGCAGAAAAATCCTTTCCCACCTCAGTAATGGTAGAATACAGAATTATATAATGTTCTTTAGGAGAGTCAAGAACTGAGTCCTGAGCTTTCATCTGCTGGTCAAATTGGACTTCTATTGGTATCAGAGGCCCTCTTTATTTTATGTTCATTTAAACCATGAGAAGTCCCGAAACCTAAACTGAAGATTACTCTTAAGTTAGCTTTCTGTCATCACTCAGCATTTTTGTTTCCCATCCTCTTTATGTTTCCTGTTTGACTGTAAACCTTGCAACCTGTTTGTGGTGCTCTCCTTTTGGCAAAGAGTTCTAACTCTGAATGTCTTTGACGTGTCAGTCATTTGGGACTGAGTATATTTGCTTTCCGTTGTTCTTACTGGACATGCTTATGTCCTGTCTTGCCCCCGCTCACCGTGTTCGGTGATGAGTACCTTTTGTAGAATATTTGGAACTCTTTCTGTTCTGCCTCACCACCTGACTGGTAGTCGGGGCTCTGGTTGCTGACAGCGTAATTTACCTTCTCTTCAACTTTTTTGTCATAACCTTAGTACTGCTGTACGCTGTGATTTTTCCCACTTCAGCAATGGTAGGAAATGCTTTTCTTCTGCAGTGGTGCTTTTTGCTTGACTTTTGCTTTTTTTTATCCTAGGAAGGCTTTACCGCCTAGGTAGGGTCTAGGTTCTACAATCCATTTTTTCCTCACTTCTCTCCACCCTCTTCCTTGTGTCCTGGAAAATTCACATGATATACGTATCCACAGTCCACAAAACTGGTTTTAAAATACATTTTATCTGATATCTTTGTTGTGGACAGTAATGGGCACATCTGAAAAAAAATGCACTCGATATCTGCCAATGGAAAGAACCTTCAAACTTTATTTAGTGGGGAAAAGACCTGCTCCTTTGTTTCCTTACAGCTATTTCTGATAAATAATTAGACAATGCTGGCTCATAAGATAAGCACAGTTGTCAGCATATCTGCTTTGTTAAGTAGTCTGTTAAGATTCTAGAAGAACTTCAGGGCTGCATTCAGGAAGGCTTAATTTTCCTCATAGACCTCTGTAAGTTACACTTGATGCTGCAGGTCTGAATGGCGCTGCAAATACTGTAATGTACAGGACATTTTAGCTCTTGCTTTGAAGTAATCTGAAGACAGACAAACTTTGAAGACTTACGTTCATGAGTGTTGATCTAGTGTGCTAGGATTTATGAAGTTCTGCATTTGTTTCAAGACTCAAGAGCCCACCTTTGGTGTTCAGGTATTTTCAGCCTGAAATATAAAAAGAAATCTTGATTTTTTTAAATTTTTTGTAGAAGACACATCCTCAAAAACATAAGCCTATTTAACCTCGGGACATATCTACACCTTTGGAATATAAAGGAGGGGTTAGAGGTTTTGTTGTTCCTGGATGCCTTCTGGTCTTAATTTTCAACATCGTCTTTTCAGTAGCTCCTTTCAAGGTGTGACAAGGAACCATGAATAATTTCCTCTGTTTTCACCATCTGTGCTACCTTCTGCATCTCTTCCATCTGATGATAGACTGGCTCAGCTTCATCAGATCTTTTTATATGCTAATATGAACCAGAATCTTTAATTTTGTAGTCCATGGCTGCAGCACTCAATAATTATCTTACCTTTTTTTTTTTTGGTCCCACAGTCTTCCCATCAACTGTAAGGCCTCTCTGTACAGTAATTTCTTTAAGCACCTGGTAGGTTCTCTGCAATACTGGGACCCCTAGAACTCATTTTTTGTGCGTTTACAGTACACACACTTTACTTCCAAGCAGAAAGCACAATGGTCATTCACCCTAGATTTGCAAGAGAAGGCGTTTATGCTTAAAATTCAAATTCAGGAAAGCAATCCCACCTCTGCTATTTGCCAGTATAGGAAGGGGACTGTTATTTTATTCTCGCCTTTGAAAATATTTTGACTTTCAGCAAAAAATGCAAATTACTTTTGTTTGGAGTAGTTGTCTTTTAGCAAAGACCTGATAGTGATGGTAGCTCATCTGAGATGGACCAGGATTCCTTTGCCTCAATGACTGGCTTCTAAAGACATAAGACCAGTTTGCTCAGGTTCTATAAACTACTTCATGGTTCTTCAATTCTTTTTTTTTTTTTTAAATTTAAGCGCCAGTAGACAAAAAAAAAAAATCACCTTTATTTAAATAGCCCCTGGAGTTCAAGGGAGGGCAGGGAGGGAAGAAACCTATCAGTTTTTTCTCCTCAGGATTCATTTCAGGCTGTGAAAAGCTGGATAAAGTAGTTGGACGTTCATCCTCCTACTATGATGAGCTTCTTTCTAGTCTTTCTGTAATACCTGGAAAAACAAACTTAGGGCTTTTTTGGCTTGGTTTTATATCTATCAGCACCTATTTCGAGGTCTAGTTGTGAATGGTGTTAATTCCATGGCATACTTCTAGAAGTTGAGGAATGCCTGACTATAGCAGTGAAACTCAGAGGCTTTACGCAAAAAGCTGTCTCTTTCTGTATATTTTCATTACAAGATCATAACATATCACTTCTCAAAGACGTGCTCAAACTGAAGAGGAGGAAATTCTGCTCCTCAGTATCTCAAAACTTATGTCTGAAACACATTCTGGGCATTTCTCTTTTGCATTCAGAGATGGCATGTTCCCGTGACAGCTGACAACAGCAAAGTGATGTATCAATGTATAGTGTGGTACAAGGTCTACTCCTTGCGGTCGACAAGTCCTTGGTTTTGCACCAATAAATACAGTTTAACCATAAATGTGCTTAACCATAAATATTCTTCATCATAAATATGGTTAAGGACCATATTTATCTGCCCGTTCCTCTCCTGAGTGCTTTAAATATGTGGTGGATAACTTAAGTCATGATCAGGAACAGAATCCTAATTTCTCTGCTGTGTGTGTATATATATCCCGATTTATTTCAATACGTACTTTTTGTCTTTAATGTAAGAAGCAGAGCTTTCTGTTCCTCAGGTGTCCTTAACCTTAATCCCTGTTCAATATGTTCCCAGGACTATGATCAGAAATTCAAGTATGCGCATTTCTAGGATTTCTTACATAACATTTTCAGAATTTTTTTCTGTCAGTAACAAATTTCAAAATAACAATAACTCTTTCTGATCTCTGATCAGATGAAAAATTCATTTACCTATACTAGTCCACTCAACCTTTCTGTTTCAGTGTTAGTACTGGATGTCTGTAGTGTTCCATTGCTGATGTTCCAATGCTATGGGAGAGATCCGTATCAAGAGCATAAAGGGCTTTATGAGGGAGTCATCTACAAAGCCTTCTGTCTGTGCTCTGTCTTGGCTGAAGGTCCAGTCTTTGGACTTTCTTTTTCACGTTCAGACAGAAACAGAAAAATAATTCAAGGTAAGTTGACTCCACATAAATATTTGACTTGTTTACGGACAGCAC
Source organism: Chionis minor (assembly GCA_013398295.1). Lineage (NCBI taxonomy): Eukaryota > Metazoa > Chordata > Aves > Charadriiformes > Chionidae > Chionis > Chionis minor. Next base: position 61,713 of record VZSF01000513.1, read on the forward strand.
TACAGGGTTACCTTTGACTACACTTTTCTTCAGTTATCTTACACAGCTGAACTATTCAGGGAATTGTATAATTCTAAGAAATGAATAATTACTACAAAAAGGAAGACTTCTGAGATGAGAAATAGGTGGTTCTGAACACCTGTCCAGCATACCGACAGTTTTTTGCCTAGATAGCAATTTAAGCATATTTGTTTTTCTTTCAATAACTGGCTTAAGTCAGTATGGTCTAGCTCTGCTTCCTGTCGAAGCCAAGGATGCAGTAAAAACAATCTGTAAACTGTGATCAGTTTTCTTGGAAAAGACAAGATACAGCTGTATGATAGAGTTATAGCTATTAGAAGATAGGAGAGGACTACCTGGAACCATATTTAAGGGAAAAAGGGAGGACCTGGGGAATTCAAAGTCATCTTTAGTTTGATATCTGCAAGATATCTGGCCTGCAGAAGACGGGTACAGCAGGTGTGATATGTTTGACTTCCGTAAGACTTCTAGCATTGAAGTTTAATCAAATCATGCAATGAAGTGAAAGGCTGCTTGAAAAGGTAGACTTGGAGTGATTATCAATTATCTTATGTGAAAGTAGGGTCACATGGGGGTCTGGTCCATTTTTATTCAGTATTTCTATTAGCAACCTTATTGGTGCAATTTCAAAGTTTGCTCTTGTCTGAACCTGCCTTATCCTGAAGGACGGAATTACTTGATACATACGGGACTGTAAATCAACACAGTGTCATTCAGTAAAGGCAAGTATAAAGTACTGTGCTTACAAAAGTGAAATCGAATGCACAAATATAAGATGGAGTATAACCCAGTGAAATACTGCAGAAGACACATGGGATTTTATCATGGCTATTAAACCAGTAGTAAGCTAATGAAGTAAGTGATACTGAACAAGGTAGAGGGAAGAAAAGGGAATCTCTGTGGGGTGTGTTGGGAGTATCGTACAGTCCAGGAGAGGTATGCCCTGCTGCTGAAGGCATACTGTGTGCAGACCTGAGCACCTTTAATAAGCCACTGGAGGAGAACGGCAAAAACATTTAGAAAACCTGACTACAGCTTAAGTAATATTGGAAGAGTTGGATTTGTTGAGTTTGACTCTATGGACGTTATCCCTTGATATGCAAAGTATTGTTACAGAAAGATTATAAGAAGCTCCATCAGTGGAGCAAAAAGTAATCAGCTTCTAATTTGTAGTGGGGGGAAAAAAACCCCCAATGTTCTGAAAGTAAAAGCTTTCTGATAAATTAATATCAGTGTTACCTAGGGAAGCTCATTCACTGAGAGTGCTCGAGAGTTATATAAGTGAACAAGAAGAACCGTAAGATGACCTGCCACTCTGGTTTGCACTTTTTGGTTTTACAAAGCAAAATACACAGAAATTGGTTTCAAGCAGCAGCTGTTCCTGCTTTCACTACCGATGGGACTCCCAAATGAAAAACAGCATGTGCCAAAACATTTGTTTTCCTGGAAAATTCACTGATGGAGTAGCCTTGGGTGTAAATACCCGTGAAAGAGCAAGAGTTGCAGAATTTCCCCCTCAGAATGGCAGAAATAGAAGTTCAAATGCAAAAAGGTCACACTTCAAATCTATACTATGAAATAGAAAGTGCGAGGAGACACAAAGCTGGTTGGAGGCAAAGAGTCAGTGGGAACAATAACAAGGGAAACCCCTGACCATTCCAATTGTATGGGATACAGCGGTTGCCAGCTCAAACAGAGGAGCAAACCAGTGGTGTTCCCCAGGGCTCAGTACTGTGGCTGGTTCTCTTTAATGTCTTTATCAATGACCTGGATGAGGGGATCGAGTGCACCCTCAGTAACTTTGCAGATGACGCCAATTTGGGCGGGCGTGTTGGTCTGCCTGAGGGTAGGAAGGCTCTACAGAGGGATATAAACAGTCTGGATTGATGGGCCAAAGCCAACTGCATGAGGTTCAACAAGGCCAAGTGTCCAGTCCTGCACTTGGGTCACAACAACCCCATGCAGCCCTACAGGCTTGGGGAAGAGCAGCTGGAAAGCTGCCTGGTGGAAAAGGACCTGGGGGTGCTGGTTGAGAGCTGGCTGAACATGAGCCAGCAGTGTGCCCAGGTGGCCAAGAAGGCCAACAGCATCCTGGCCTGTATCAGGAATAGCGTGGCCAGCAGGAGCAGGGAGGCGATTGTCCCCCTGTACTCATCACTGGTGAGGTCACACCTCAAATACTGTGTTCAGTTTTGGGGCTCTCACCACAAGAAAGACATTGAGGTGCTGGAGCGTGTCCATGAAAGGGCAATGAAGCTGTTGAGGGGTCTAGAGAACAAGTCTTATGAGGGGCGGCTGAGGGAACTGTGGTTAGCCTGGAGAAAAGGAGGCTGAAGGGAGACCTTATCACTCTCTACAACTACCTGAAAGGAGGTTGTAGTGAGGTGGGGGTCAATCTCTTCTCCCAAGTAACAAACGATAGGACAAGAGGAAGCAGCCTCAAGTTGTGCCAGGGGAGGTTTAGACTGGGTATAAGGAAAAAACTTCTTCACGAAAAGGGTCATCAGACATTGGAACAGGCTTCCCAGGGAAGTGGTGGAATCACCATCTCGGGGGATATTTAAAAGATGTGTAGATGTGGTGCTGAGGGACCTGATTTAGTTGTGGTTTTGGCAGTGTCAGGTTGATGGTTGGACTTGATGATCTGAAAGGTCCCTTCCAACCTAGACGATTCTATGATTCTGTCTTTTGCATATCGGATGAATAGCTTCTTGTTCGTGCCCTTGATGGCCAGGCTTCCAGTCACACGTGGGATTCCTGTATTTTGCAGTGACCTTACACCTGGCCTATCTTCATGTTGGGTTTTTACTTCCATGTTACAATGTTATTGACATTGATATTTAAATATATGCATCTTGGAATAATCAAGCAGAAGGGTTTGGTGTTTACTTCTCAAATTCTTAAGGCATTTTGCACTTCAGTACCCTGTCTCTCCTTTGTCAGAGTATGTCATTCAGACTCTTGTTTTAATTGTCTCTTCACTGTTTACATTACGTTGTTCAGTTCCTCAAGGGTCTGCTAAATTTGAATCATCTTTATACTATTATAGGATGGCAAGAAAGGAGAGAGAATGTGTATCTAATGTGCTTGTCTAAGCAAAATACACTCTACATAAAACCATGTTACCTGATCTATGTTCAGGCCCAAAGAAATGGCTTTTCCTTACCCAGAGACGTGTGGGTGCTTATGCTTTCTCCCTGGCTCTTTTTTACTTAGTAACATAAGCAAAACTAGGGCTTGAATCTGCATCAACACTTCCAGCAGGGTAAGGACTATTCTTTGGCCTATTGCAATGGAGTCTCTCCTATTGATACTCATACTCTCTCTTTAAAAATCAATACTAAAAACAGTGGTTACTCTGGGGGGGCTTCTATGCCGTGTGACTCCCAAGTCATGATTGGTAATTGTCTGAGCGTGTGGCAGGTACAACTTCACATGATACATTACCAATTTTAATGCCCAAGAACGTTGCTGCCATTGTTTAGAATTACAAGGTAGCCCAGTATCATACCATTTTGGACATGCTGGTTCATAAGAATTCCCAAGAGAGAGGACTAAATTTCTCATTTTTACAGATGCGTAGAAACATGAAGGAGTGGAATGACTTGCAGAGGACACATAAAAAGTCTGTGGGAAATTGGGGCTAAAAGCTATGTCTCAAAACTCCCAGTTTAAAGTCTTAACCACGAGATCGTTATTTTCCCCCACATCAGTGAACCCCTGTTTCATCGCCTTCAAAGCTGATAAATTACTTGTTTGAGCTGCTTAAACACCAGAACTTTGAAGGGAAAGGTAAGTAGCTTTTAAGTGTTTTCACGGACACCTTAAATCATTCACCAACTTTATAGGTACCAAATAAAATGGACTTTCTTTCCTGACTTGTAATTAAGCGCTTAAGAAATGTGTGGAAGCCATGATTAAAAAACTTAAAAATACATTTCAGCAATAGTTCCGAGACTAAGAGGTAGTAAACTAGTCCTTCTAAAATTTGAAATTGATTACATTTATAAAGCTTTTTCGCTTTTTTTTTTCTCTCCAGGAAACTGAAAAATGTCTAAAAATGCCTGCTTGGTGAAATACTCAGTTATTTAAAGAGGTATCTCTATCTGAAGGTCTCTTTGCAAGTGTTCTTTTTTGACACCTTTCTTCTGTTCTAACTCACGTGGAATTGCCACACCGTTACCTTGCATTTACCTTTAGGTCCTACATTTCAATGTGACAGTGCCTCAAAGGTAAGGCCAGATACCCAGTAACTGATGATGTGAAATAACTGTTCCGAGCACACCTCCACTGAACCCTCCAGCGTTTGTTTTTTGGGTATGTCTCTGCTGTGGTCTGACGGTGCTGGGTCAGCTCACGCCGACGAATATGACTGAACCAGCTGCCTGAAGCATCGAGGGCAGGCGGGTTGCGAAGATGTAGGTGTCAGTACAGCTTCGTATGTTTTCCGTGGCTGTCTCCTACCAAACTGAAGTCTGTACTGAACAGCCCTCCGTGCTGTTGGTACCCAGCCTAGCAGGATGAAAGCTTGCTTAGGCTCGTCTTCACAAACTGCAGTCGTGCTTCCCAGTTGTGCTACAGATGAATCCTTTTTCGGGTTTGGAAAAACGCTGCATCTTCACATCCACTCCCTCTCTAACCTTTGGGTCACTGCATGAGTTGATGCCCCCCAAAATAGCACATACAGAGTCATTTTTCCTTTGCAAACCTGAAAATTGTATGTCAAAAGAAATTGATATTGTTTCTTACTGAATGACTTTCATTGGCGAATCTGATTGATAGAGAAATCTAGATCACAGAACCCTCCATAGAATGGTTTAGGTTGGAAGGGACCTTAAAGATCATCCAATTCCAACCCCCTGCCATGGGCAAGGACACCTCCCACTAGACCTGGTTGCTCAAAGCCTCATCCAACCTGGCCTTGAATTCTTGAAACTTGGGTTTAGTGTCAGTCCTCTTTTCCTCTTTTGCCATTTACTGAACTCTGCTCATCACATCTGCTATTTTTGATATAATAGCAGTTCATTTTATCCTTTGCTACATATAGATCTGAAGGAAAAAAAACCCCACACTTTTTATTCCTTATGTAAACAATAAAAAAAAAAATCTTGATTACTTATTTATATATGCATTTATTTGTAAACCCCTGAAATCATATGTGAGGTCATGGATGTTATAAATGCATAGGAATTTATCAGAAACAAGACTATTCAATGAACCTGAGTATGCAATCTAAAAAACTAAGTTGTCAAAGTTGACCTATTTTTTCCTCTCCCTGTTTTAAGTGAATTACATGCTTCCTATGATAATATTTTATTGTTACAGTATGCTTGGCGGGAATTGAGTTACTGAAGATGACTATTTCATAATTTTCCTAGAAAATGAACTGCAAAGGGAAGGTTTTAAGAAATACTTTTACAGGTATTTATTTTCCCTTTAAATTCTTTAAACTTCCTTTTTTTAAAAAAATTTTTCCTTAAAAAAAAAATTTAAATTGGGTCAATCATGGCAGGCATAAGAATCAAGGGCTAAAATCCCAATTTATCTTCCAAAGGTTATGCAGTGTGAATAATCTACAAAATGGAAAAAAAAAATTCGTTTACATTCTGATTGAGGGTCAAAGCCTGCTAAAACTAGCATTTTATATTTGTGAATGCTGTGGAATTACAGTAGGTTTTTTTAGCTTTGTTAAAACTCTTCATTGAGCGTGAAGGATAAATCTGTCCATCCCCTTCCTTACTTCATTGGACAATTTCCATACCTTTTTTCTATTCTAATATTTCTGATTCTTTTCTTGTAGAATTTATGACTGCACTCACTTTTTATGTTGTAAAAATACTTTCTTCTGTTCTACCTGGACAGTTCTTCTATCTCATTCATTATATTTTCCACTTTGTCGTTACCTGTGATTCTTTGCATAAAACCTCCTTTTTTACCGTTCCCCTGGCAAAATCATGTTGATTTCCTGGGGGAGGGGGGATATGACATCAGTCATTCTTTCTGTCCTGTTTACCCATCTTGTCTCATTCTTCCACTTCTAGTCACATTTCCATTGTTTTGTGACAGGTTGTTGCCACCTCGCATTTGCTGGTGGAACTCCAATAAAACTTAAAGCACTTGCTTCATTTTCTCACTCTTAAGCCTGACTCCCAAATTTCTTTTTTCATTTAAAAAAATTTGAGTTATTTTTAGGCTTATAACTCAAAAATCTGTTTTCTTCCAGGTCTGTCGTAGTCCACAGATATGTTTCCATCTTTGGATATCTCTCTGTAAGTGCCTCCTTTCCCCTGGCAAGTCCTGTTTGTCCACCTTTCTTTTATCTTTTTGGACAATATTGCTGATCTCAGAGTCCCCTAAAATAGTAATGAAAATAATAGTAAGTACTTAAAGCTGTGAAAAAAATAACATACCATTCAATATTTGTGACAATCTGGTTCAGATTTTCAGATTATGAGAATTTTTGTCATGCTGTCAATAAACTGCTAATTTTATGTTGGACGTGGTATGTGCATAACATACACAGTTTTTATTTATATATTTATTGCAAAGTTCCAAACTTGCAAACAGTTAAGGGTTGGGGTTTTTTACTCTAAGCATGTCATGTTTTAGAATTTAGACTTTGACTGGAGGAATAGAAGGATCTTTAGGTGGGTGCATGAACCAAATTCAGTCAAAAAGTTCAATCTCCAAGGAACTCTTAAAATTTTTGAAGGACCGAAGAAGTAGATTTACAGTGGAATTCAGAAATTTAATTTTGTGGGTACTGTGAAGTTCTAATACTTACAGGATGGAGTTCTGTATTGACAACCAACACTTCCAGCTTTTTCTGTAAGAGTGGTAAGAGCAACAATCAGATAATCTGAGCAAAATGAGAATCAATAGAGATTAGTAAACAGCATGTGTCCACATGTGTAGCACCTTGCTTCATATCTATTGGGTGGAAACATTGATGTGCAGTAAAACAGCTTTCTTAACAAGAACTAGACTGAGTTTATGGATTTGGCATGTATTTTACTCAACCTTCTAACTGTTACACCATTTGAAAAGTAGTAAAGGGAGGTTTACTTAATGTGTTCTACACAAACTTTTTAATTAAAAAAAAGCAAACCTCTAGCAGTGGCACAGTTTTTTTTATATGCTTACGAGCAGAAATACAGCAGCATGAGTGAGATACTTTTCCAAGAAGTTGTGAAATGTAGCTTAAGCATTTTTTCTGAAATAACCTTACCGTCACTTTATTCCTATATGTTAACTCATATTGAAAATTAATCTGAACTTAGAAAAATATTTACATGTTCATATTCTTAGTCTTTTTTTGCATACTCTTGCTCTGGGAGCAGATCTCTTCTACCTTTAACAGATGACAGATCTTCTGTCATCTTCCACATCTCTTGTAGTTAACCTCCTAATGATATCCATGCGTAACGTTTTCTCCTATTTCCAATGAGGTAAGTTTCTGTGCCTTTCTGGTACTCTTACAAGCTTACGTCTTTTCTAGAGTGCATTAATATGTTACGGTTGGGCATGAAGCTACCAGTCTGAACACGGCAGAAATCTCAGCACCGGTGTCCGTTGTGAGCGCAAGCTCTCCCGTATTTTTTGCTCTCCACATTGGTTTGCAGTAGAGTGTAGGATTAATCCTATTCCCTCTCTTCAAGCACTGCACATATTTCTAGAAGACCGTGTAGAGCCTGTGGATGAGCGTGAGGTTTAGAGAAAACATGGTTGAAGGACACTTCCAGAGGTTGGCTAGTACACTGTGTTTCTTTGGGGTGCTGGTATCAGATGTAGCTAAACCAGCCGAGTTGTGTGGGGTGGAAGTGTCCACTCCTGCTTGAGTGCAATGGTTGGTCTGGCCAGGAGGCTGGGCTCGCTGCTCCAGGTGAAAGAAACTTGCCCAAGACTGAAAACACAAACTTCAACCTCAATGCTTTTTTAAGGCAAGATAAGCCGCTTTTGATCTTGCCCAGTCTAATACACGGGAGATACTTAGCCTTACATTATCTCTGTCCTCCCCTTTTCTTCCTGCCCTCTCTCTGCCCCTTCAGAGTGCTACACCTCTTCTCGGGATGAGAAAAAAATAAGATGACAGGTACAACTCAGGTAGGATAGTCAAGTTCTGTATTGACAAACAGTACGACAAAGTGAATCTAGATGTCAAAAACATCAGGAAGGCTGTTCCCAGAGGGTGTGAGATGCTGAGAGTACGTGGAGGAAGGATCACCTAACGCTGGTCTTACGGTCTTCCCTAGGCATCCACTAAGGCAGTGTCAGGGAGAGGGCTCCTCCACCAGGTGGGCTTCAGCGAGGCAGTGCTGCTGGTCCTCTGCTCAAATGCAAGACGGTAAGTGTCAAAATAATTTGTGCTCTTCCAAATGAGAAATTCAGCAGATTTACACTCTAGTTCTGTTTAAAAAAAAAAAAAAAAAAAAAGGCAGCTTTGTGTGAGCTTTTGAAGTCCTGCCATCAGCAGTGAAACTTAAGCGCTGGCTCAACCTCTTAGGTTTAAGTAGAAATACCCGATCTATTCATAAAACTGTTCACCACAGACATGGTGTAATTTGTGGGGATATTTACTTGCCAAAACGAGTACATTGTTATAATTTCCAGTAATGTAGTTTAATTGTTTCAAATCTGGATAGGTCCTGTAACTTCATATAATGTGGTATTATCTATTCATTCATCACATTCTTGTGAGGACAGAGAGCAAGTAAAGGGCGGTCTTCTAGGGCAGCTAGCAGCTCTAAGTCCACTGCAGGACTTTCTGTGCGATTCATTTTTCTCAGTCTAGCCCTGCTTACAGTCTTTGCCCCGTGTCCCCTCATTTTTAACATTTTTTCAAGGCAAGCAACCAAATGAAATACGAATTTCTCTCAGTTACTATGACTGACTCTAAAAGTAATTGTATTTGTTTGTTTCCTCTTTTTTTTCCTCCTTCGAGGAGGCAAGTGGCTCACACAATCAGTGACTACTGCTGTGTGATATAAGCTTAGTTTTATTGAAATAGTGTTTGCGTTTGGCTCTTAACACTTCAGAATTATGGTAACTTAGACGGCTGTTCCAAAGAGGAAAATGGTAACGTGTATAAAACAAATTGGATTTCAAAGATCAAACATTTTAATTTCTCTGTAGAATCAGAAAATACTGATCCTTTTGAAAAACAGTAGAGTGCATTTGTGAAAACCTTTTTCTGAACAAAATTCAATACCGGTGTTTATGTAGTTTACCCAGTCTTTTGTCCTGCCACCGTTGCATTCTGTTGTCCCTCTGCCTTACAGCTTTCAGCAGAAGCTGCGTAAATCATTTCTCGTTGCATGTAAGTAAGCAAGGACGGTGGTAACCAGGAAGAGATGCTTGCTCACAAATATGATAATTCTCACTAGTAAATTATTTTATATCTTTTCCATAATTGCTTGACTTGATCCAGACTGGAAACTGCTGTCTAGGAGAACCCTTAACACACACAAGATCGTTTAGAGAATGTGTTTTACTTTCTAGAGTGAAATACTTACTCGTGCTAATCAAACGGTGCTTTTCCCACTGCAGCATAAGCAAAGTATTTACTATTTTAATGCAACTTTTTCTTCAGATTTTTACGAACCGCTTTACTTCTTAGGAGTGAAATTCCCAGCTAGCGGAGCTGAATTAGCTAGAACGTAATTTCCCAGATGCAACTATAAAATGTGGTTTGTGGGTTGTTTTGTTGGTTTTTTTGGGTTTTTTTTTTTTTGTTTTTTTTTTTTAGTAATCCACGGGAGACCTGTGCTCTGGTTGTTTATCCCAAAATGTAAAAGAATAGAGCGATTTCTACCCTTTTAAAAACCCGTCTTTGCTTTGCGCGCAGGCAGAGCGAGCGGCGGCTGCTGTCCCGGCCGGGGCCAGCGGGTGGCAGTGCTCATCCATCCATCCATCCCTCCATCCCCGCGCGCTGTCCTGGCCCTGCCGAGCGCGACCGGGCGCGGAGGAGGCAGCTCGGAGACACCGACTCTGTTAGCTTGGAGCCCGTAGTGTTTTTGTCACAATGTTGGCACTGGTTCTTTAAGTGGCTTATGAGCATTTTCAGTGCAATAGACGCGACGCTGTTTTCCCGGGAGAGAGGTAACCCAAACCCAGAGGTCTGCTCCCTGCCTTTCCCTGGCCTGGTGACGGACTGGGGGGACTTCTGCTGCCCATGTGGGCGAGACGGTGATTTCGGAACTGTTGTAACGCGTAACAGCAGCAGCAGCGCGTTACGGGCTTTATAATACAAAGATGTGTCCTAAAAATCCAAATGAGACATTTCGGGGCGCGTTCACGCCTTGGGCTAGTCCGTGTGTTGTTAAGGGCCATACACAGGCAAAGCCAGGTTTGGAAACCTCTCTTCTAGAGGGGGAAAGTCCTCTTCAGTCTCTTGTTGGATCCTTTTTTCCCTCACTGTGGGGAAGTGTCTCTGTAGGTGCGTTTGCGACTTTCATGTGTATCGACTTTAGAGTGTTTAAATATGATTGTTGCCAAAACTGTTTCGCTGTGGCGTAGATGAGTATGGGTCCTCTCAGTCTGCTGTGCTCAGTGAGCCACTTCACGGAACTGTTGGCAACAGCTGTGTTCAGGGACAGCGTAAATGGACCAGGGAAAGTGGTGAAAATTTCACAATTTTTTTCTAATGTATGCTGGAGAGACAATGACAATGCTTAAAGCATAAAGAAATCCCGCATCTTCAAGGAAACTGCAAGAATTCATGTAAAGGCTTTGGGCTCTCGGCTTTGACCTTGCTGTTTATCTTTGAACAACAAAACCTTAAGAACAAAGCCAAAGAATGGTTCTCTAAGTAGAGCACCTAGCTTAAGCCTCTGGTTCTGATCGTTAGGAATGCATTGTTGAGACGATGAATTAGTTAATCCTGAAAGAGGAAAAAAATTTTTCCTTCCTTAATTTACATTTTTTAAAACATGTTTGTTTGTTTTCCCGCTCGGCTCCCCACGCCTTGTAAATTGTGAATTTCTCTTTTGGCTATGCATGATAAGGAAATTGGTTTCATTCTACAAGTGTGTTAATCATCCCTGTAGCTTAAAAAAGTATCAAAGTGCAAACGCCTTAGTTTCTAAAGGGGTTGATCTTAAAACAATTACAATGTTCTGACTGTGGCGGCTCTTTAATTTTACATACTGAACTATGGGTTTAAAGGGACGCTTACTGTGGTCTCACCCTGAAATGAAGAGGGTGAAAAATTTTAAGTTTTGAGAGAGAAACGGGGCAGCGGTTACGTTGGATCGTTACTGGTTTGGAAGGACGAACATCGCACTACTACGATTAAAACCCCCGGATCTGCCGCTGTTGTGAGTTAGGTAAAATACAGGCGGAAAGGAAAAGAGCGCGTTAGGGGCTGAGTTGCAGCGATGAAATATTTTAGCAGGGTGAAAGGTCCATGGCGCGAAGGTGGAAGGAGCGGTGGTGCGAGCGCTCCTCCGGGTGCCCAGACAGTAGCGGGGCTTGGCCACAGGAGGCACAGCCAGCCGAGAAGAGATTTCTTTGATCTCTGCTGGGCTGGGGGGGCCACAGTGAGCAGCAGTAGATCAGCTCTGTCCTCTGTGTGTGTGCCCGTCCCCCCCCTCGCCAGGCTCCTTGTCTTCTGATGGCGTTGATCCTCTGGGAGGCTGCGCTGCTCCTGTATTAAGAGATCAGAGCTGGCTTTCTCGCAGCCCAAGGGAATGGATTTGGCGTCAAGGGCAAGGAAAGAGAGCGGCTGCTGGCCCGCAGCACCACCTCCCCACCTGTCTGCTGGTGAAAGTGTCACCCTCTCCCCAAAAGTCTCCAAAGAGCACGGAAACCCTAAACCTGCTCCCTCGGGGCCCAGATGTGCAGCGCCTGCTGGGGCAGCTGGACTTACCCCAGGCATCAGCGGAGTTTCCTCCGTTCCTATTGCAAGCGCTTCCCTTCAACTCAGGACCCAAAACTTAACTTCCCATTTTTAGGCAAGTTTGTTAAGCCAAGCTTAAATTAGAACGTCATCTGATAAAGCACGGGTTCCCACCTTTTGACAACCACCCAGACCTAGCGAAAGGTGGCAGTCACAGGGTACAGCGAGTGTCCCCAGAATAGCTAAGGGACAGGGCATAGCTTCTGAGGGCAAAAGAGAAAGAAACTGTTACTGGCTTTCAGGAATTTAGACTCCAATTTCAAACTTAATTTAATTCTTATGGAGAAAGAGTCCCTTTAGGAGCAGCCAAAGTTTAATCAGTAACACAACAGCGATTTAGCTCAATTCTCAGTATCTTAGTCATATGCAGAAGCTGCTGCAACTGATTAGAAGCCCCATTTCATTGAAATATTACATGGAAGGATGAAAATTCCAGTGTGGAAAAGCAACAGTCACTTCATCATTCTAGATCCCATGTTAACGCATCACCAACTCTCACATTCAAAGCCTTTTTAGAGAAATTCAATAGTTGGGGGACTAATAACCACCCACAACCCTTAATTCTGACGGATTATTCTAAACACAAATTAGCAGATCTGGGCCATTACTACTGAGAACTGAATCATTCATAGGGATGGGAGGTGAAAAAAAAAAAAAAGCAGGCAGCAGCACTCCATGGGGCTGTCTTAGGAGTAACTGCTTTTGGTTATGTTTCTAAACACTTTGTCAATAGCATCCCCCCTGTAATACACCACTTTTCGTGTTTCTTTCACACTGTGTGGAGACAGAATCAGTTAGAAGTTGGGAATATAGACTCAAATAAGATTTTCCAAGTTACAAGAATTATTATTTACTTCAGGTAATTTTATTCTTTATATTCTCTACATATTTGAATTTTTACTTGGTAAAGTCATAACAGAATGTATAAGTATTTTTAAAAAAACACAACACAAATCAAAGCCAGCAAACAGTTGGTCCCCAAAGAATAAAGCAAGCAATCAGTTCAATAAACACACTTGATTTATTTTGTATAAAAAGGGTTAAGTTTACAACTAAACTTTTATAAAAAGTTTAGCATGATTAAGTACATCATTACACTTTTTGCAGAAATTTACATTTCTGCCACTATACAAGAAAACTCTAATTAAAGAGTTCACAAGGTTTCACTCATATATATATTTATATATAAATATATACACAGCATTCAGTCCTAGGTTTGTGTCAAAAAGGTAATTTCTGACCACAGACTTTCCTAAAAAACTGAACACTGGATCCTTCTGGTACTCACGCTCCACCTTTGGAAAAAAAAGGCAAAGTCTGCTTTAAAATGGGCAACTCCTTGTGAGATTTTGTTTCGCTCCCCACGTTGGGAATAGTATATAAAGGAAGCCTTCCAACTAGGGAAAGGGTATTTAAGAGTCTCTTCATAAATAACTAGGTTCAGTCCAAGTTGAAGAATGGGGTGGGGATAAAGATCAATCTTGGGTTTTTTTTTCTTCTTTATTAATTTTAAAAGGTCCTTTTAGTTTAAGATGTGGATTTCCCCTCCAGATACAGCTGAAAAATAAATTCAGCACCTCAAAAAAAAAATCCTGTAGACATTTTCTTGTGCAAAAAAAAAATCTCATCAGTGGAACACCTGCAAGAGATTGAAAAGAGGCATATTTAGGAGAATGCTAACAGGGCAGAGATCCGGACAGACTGGCGCCAGAGAGGAAGCCACAGTTTGAACATTTAACCAAACACTCAGAGATTGGGCAAACCCTGGCGTCCAGATGCAACACATACACGCTCACACACTCGCTCTCAAGAGCGCAAGTTGAACATTAAAATAACATACACTCAAGGGAAAGGGTAGAAAGAGGATTCTCAGTCCAATCTCCATTTAGATCTCTGTAAATGCAATCTTCAGAGGCGCCAGTCTGCCTCTTACAGCAATTACTTGATTAAAAGCAGTCACTTATTTAACTGATAGCGCAGACAATCCCACATCACAGAATTTAAGGAATTGTGCCAAGATTCCCAACTTAATCTGTCACTTTGGCCCAGGAAGTTAAGACTCCAAGAACAGATAACGAGAGAATTTGCATTAAACGGCGAGCGGTATCGGAGCAGCCCGTGCTGTTTAATGAGCCTTAGCAACAAAATACACTTTGGACTGCCAGACCCTGTTACCAGTCTTAATTTCTTACTGATAAAGGCATCTCCTAATCAACTTTCAGGGCCGCTTTTCGGGGGCGCCTCCCGCCCGCCGGGGAGGCGGGTTCCACCTGAAGTTTGGCAGCAGGGACGCGCCGCACTCACCGTTCGCTTCAGCCACAAAGTGCTTTGCTGTCGCCCGCCGTGAGCTCTGAGGGGAACTCGGACGCCTGCGAGGAGAAAACACCACGGAGGAGGGTAAGGAGGGGAGGAACGGGGGGGGGACAAACCCTCCCCGGTCGCGAAGCCCCTTCGCCCGCGGCGCCTCTGGCCGCGGAGCCCCGGCAGCCGGCGGGGACAGCGCCCGGCGCCCTCCCCGGCCCCTCGGGGACCACCCGCGCTACAGACACCTCCAACGCCCACCGGGAAGCCCCGATCCAGCCCGGCGGAGAGACGGGGTGGGGGGGTGCGCTTACCTGTAGCGAGAGGATGCTGATGTCTGTGTTGAGGGTGGTGAGCGGAGTCCTGGAGGACGCGTTCTGCCCGGGTCGCTGGTGGTGGAGGCTGACGATGGTGGGGTGCGAGTCCAAGGCGATCTGCAGGTCCAGGATGTAGTCGATGACGTGCTGCAGGATTTCCATCTTGCTCACTTTCTTGTTCTGCGGGATGCTGGGCACCAGCTCCTTCAGCTTGGAGTAGCAGTCGTTCATGTTGTACAGCAGGCTCATGGGGTCATCCACGGGGGTTTTGCTCCGCGAGATGCCCAGGTTGTGCTCCGAGAGGCCGTTTTTCCTGACGGACCGCACCGGGCTGAAGGCTTTCATGCTGGCAGGCGGGCAGAGAGCGGCGGGGGGAAGCCTGGCGGAGCGCTACCCTCCCGCTCTGGGCGCTGCCGGAGCTCGCACTAAGGCGCGGGGCCGCGCGGCCTCCTCTTATACCACCGCCGCCGAGCCCGGCCCGCGCTCGCTGCCATTGGCGGCCGCCGGCACGTCCATCACCTCGCGGCGCCCGCGCTGATGGGGCGGGCGGCGCGGGCCTTCCGCCTGCGGAGCCAATCCCGCGAGGGGGCGGGGCCGCGCCGCACAGCTGAGGGAGTAAATAGTGGGTGGCAGGGCCGCCACAACGGGAGCGCCGCGCGGGCAGCGGAGGGTGGTTGTGGCTGTTGCCGCCCTGTCTCCATCCCCGGGGCGGCGGTGGCGGCGGGTGTTTGTGTGTTCCGCCCTCGCTGTACGGGCGCCGGGTGAAAGCGTGGGGGTGAGCGGGCGGCGGGGACGGGCGGTGTGGTGAGGTGAGGTGGGGGGGTGGATTGTCTGTGTGTGCGTGAGGCTGAGCCTTCCCCGAATTCGCGGTGAACCGGCGCGCCGAGGGCGCGATGGCACGTACCGACCTTAAAAACCCTGCTCGGCGCCAACCGCCGGTCGGCTCGGCAGCGTCAGGATAAATAAAGCCTAAAAAAAAATAAATCCAAAAAGCGAAACCCCCAAAACCAAAAAAAAAAAAAAAACCCACAATCTCCTCAACTTTCTGCCCTGATGGGGACGCCGGTAGCGCCGCCGTTTAACGGGCGATCGTGACCCAAGGGGCGGTTTAATTCCCTTGGTGTTGTTTTTGGTTTTTTTTTTTCCTCCGTTTCAGGGTGTTGTGGGGTTGGGGGTTTTTTTTGTTCGTTTCTTTTTATTTATTGATTTTTGGTGTTCTTTGTATTTTTTTGTGGTGGGTTGGTTTGTTTTTTTTTTTTTGTTTT